>JASEVX010001509.1:0-15350 GCA_031761405.1 Serripes groenlandicus | reverse complement strand
GGTGGAATCATACCTTTGAAATAACGTCGTTTTTGACGTCAAAACGTACGTTTTTGCGACAATGACAGTGTTGTTAAAGAAATCACCATTACTTCCTCATTTCAATTTGGATTCGGATAAAAAGAACTTTAAACTGAAGAGAATACAATAACCTGTATGATAATATCAATTTATACATCTGTCATGACAATGAACGTAACATAAAGCGACTTAAAGTAGAAATTTCGCTAGAATATTTTAACAGTAATTTGATTATTTCTAATTTATTTAAAATTCGCCCGAGAGATTTTTTTTAAAATAAAACATAACATAGAACACCTATTCATCTACCATTTGCCAAACTTTCAATCAAATCTATCGTGTCGATTTTTAATAAATCACAATGCCGTTAAACCTCTTGTGTGCGTCGTAACGTTCACAACGGAATTAAACATTGAGACGCAACCAGGGTAATTAAAATGAATACTTATGTTTTCCTTATAATTATCAATTTCATTCTAAATATAAGCCATCTCCTAAAGAATAATGGTTGGTAGTATATATGTGTTTCTAATTAAAGTAATTATGGTCGTAAATAATTTAGCAAAAAACAACAAAATGATATTTGGATTTGTCATATGTATAAACTGACTCGTTTACTTTCCTGTTCAACTGTTGTTCTATATATAAAATATAATTATCACACATATTATATGTCACCCTTGGATTTTTGTAACAAATTTGAGATAACAGTATACAAATGTTGTTTTCAATATGCAATTTTGAGAATTTCGAAGTCTATACCTGTCACGCAAAACTTTCTTGGTATTCTATACGTGATAATGTTGTTGTCGTTTGCGGCAAGTTTTTGATTAAATTGCAATTTGTGTTTACACAGCTGCACAGTTATGTGTGATTAAAGGAATGACCATTACTATCTCATCTTATATTAACATCGATTTGAAGCGAATGATATAAACGCCGTCATGATATATAGTTCACAATCTTTCCTTAAATAATTTTAAAGCAAAACTTGGTTTATTTAACGAACTCGCTGACTAATAATACAGTTATTACCTTACCTTTACTAACAAAACAAATGCCCTAGATATTTCTTTTAAAAGAAATCATTATAATTCCGAACACCATTTCTTCTCCAATTTACTCAAATTTGTTGGAAATAAATCGGGCGGACTTTTAGTAAAACGCTATGCCGTAATACTGCTGACGTGCGCGGGTACGCGCGTTGTGGAACTTAAAATGTAAAGCAGCCACCCCTTCTTCTATCTTTCTTTTTTTTTACTCCATATGTCCCCGTTATTTTAAACTACCGGTACTTAGTTTTGTCTTGAGAATTGTTTTTTACCCTTATCAAATTTCAAGACAAACTATAGGGTTCATTTTAAGTAAATCACAATGCCATAAAACCGTAGCAGATCACACATTTGGAGGTGTGTGAAGTTAGCGCGTAGATCGTAGATCGTAGCTCAACCATAAATGTAATTGGCTGACCTGGGTCGTAGATCGTAGCTCAACCACTTTAAAAACATTGCGAATTGGTTGTGCTGGGTCGTAGATCGTAGCTCAACCACTACAAAAACATTCAGAATTGGTTGTGCTGGGTCGTAGATCGTAGCTCAACCATTTTAAAAACATTGCGAATTGGTTGTGCTGGGTCGTAGATCGTAGCTCAACCATTTTAAAAACATTGCGAATTGGTTGTGCTGGGTCGTAGATCGTAGCTCAACCACTACAAAAACATTCAGAATTGGTTGTGCTGGGTCGTAGATCGTAGCTCAACCATTTTAAAAACATTGCGAATTGGTTGTGCTGGGTCGTAGATCGTAGCTCAACCACTACAAAAACATTGAGAATTGGTTGAGCTGGGTCGTAGATCGTAGCTCAACCACTTACAAACATTGCAAATTGGTTGTGCTAGGTCGTAGATCGTAGCTCAACCACTACAAAAACATTCAGAATTGGTTGTGCTGGGTCGTAGATCGTAGCTCAACCATTTTAAAAACATTGCGAATTGGTTGTGCTGGGTCGTAGATCGTAGCTCAACCACTACAAAAACATTGAGAATTGGTTGAGCTGGGTCGTAGATCGTAGCTCAACCACTTACAAACATTGCAAATTGGTTGTGCTGGGTCGTAGATCGTAGCTCAACCACTACAAAAACATTCAGAATTGGTTGTGCTGGGTCGTAGATCGTAGCTCAACCATTTTAAAAACATTGCGAATTGGTTGTGCTGGGTCGTAGGTCGTAGCTCAACCATTTTAAAAACATTGCGAATTGGTTGTGCTGGGTCGTAGATCGTAGCTCAACCACTTTAAAAACATTGCGAATTGGTTGTGCTGGGTCGTAGATCGTAGCTCAACCACTACAAAAACATTCAGAATTGGTTGAGCTGGGTCGTAGATCGTAGCTCAACCATTTTAAAAACATTGCGAATTGGTTGTGCTGGGTCGTAGATCGTAGCTCAACCACTACAAAAACATTCAGAATTGGTTGTGCTGGGTCGTAGATCGTAGCTCAACCATTTTAAAAACATTGCAAATTGGTTGTGCTGGGTCGTAGGTCGTAGCTCAACCATTTTAAAAACATTGCGAATTGGTTGTGCTGGGTCGTAGATCGTAGCTCAACCACTACAAAAACATTCAGAATTGGTTGAGCTGGGTCGTAGATCGTAGCTCAACCACTTTAAAAACATTGCGAATTGGTTGTGCTGGGTCGTAGATCGTAGCTCAACCACTTTAAACACATTGTGAATTGGTTGTGCTGGGTCGTAGATCGTAGCTCAACCACTACAAAAACATTCAGAATTGGTTGAGCTGGGTCGTAGATCGTAGCTCAACCATTTTAAAAACATTGCGAATTGGTTGTGCTGGGTCGTAGATCGTAGCTCAACCACTACAAAAACATTCAGAATTGGTTGTGCTGGGTCGTAAATCGTAGCTCAACCATTTTAAAAACATTGCAAATTGGTTGTGCTGGGTCGTAGGTCGTAGCTCAACCATTTTAAAAACATTGCGAATTGGTTGTGCTGGGTCGTAGATCGTAGCTCAACCACTACAAAAACATTCAGAATTGGTTGAGCTGGGTCGTAGATCGTAGCTCAACCACTTTAAAAACATTGCGAATTGGTTGTGCTGGGTCGTAGATCGTAGCTCAACCACTTTAAACACATTGTGAATTGGTTGTGCTGGGTCGTAGATCGTAGCTCAACCACTACAAAAACATTGAGAATTGGTTGAGCTGGGTCGTAGATCGTAGCTCAACCACTTAAAAACATTGCGAATTGGTTGTGCTGGGTCGTAGATCGTAGCTCAACCACTTAAAAACATTGCGAATTGGTTGTGCTGGGTCGTAGATCGTAGCTCAACCATTTTAAAAACATTGTGAATTGGTTGTGCTGGGTCGTAGATCGTAGCTCAACCACTTAAAAACATTGCGAATTAGTTGTGCTGTGTCGTAGATCGTAGCTCAACCACTACAAAAACATTGAGAATTGGTTGAGCTGGGTCGTAGATCGTAGCTCAACCACTTAAAAACATTGCGAATTGGTTGTGCTGGGTCGTAGATCGTAGCTCAACCACTACAAAAACATTCAGAATTGGTTGAGCTGGGTCGTAGATCGTAGCTCAACCACTTTAAAAACATTGCGAATTGGTTGTGCTGGGTCGTAGATCGTAGCTCAACCACTACAAAAACATTCAGAATTGGTTGAGCTGGGTCGTAGATCGTAGCTCAACCATTTTAAAAACATTGCGAATTGGTTGTGCTGGGTCGTAGATCGTAGCTCAACCACTACAAAAACATTGAGAATTGGTTGAGCTGGGTCGTAGATCGTAGCTCAACCACTTAAAAACATTGCGAATTGGTTGTGCTGGGTCGTAGATCGTAGCTCAACCACTACAAAAACATTCAGAATTGGTTGTGCTGGGTCGTAGATCGTAGCTCAACCATTTTAAAAACATTGCGAATTGGTTGTGCTGGGTCGTAGGTCGTAGCTCAACCATTTTAAAAACATTGCGAATTGGTTGTTCTGGGTCGTAGGTCGTAGCTCAACCATTTTAAAAAAATTGCGAATTGGTTTTGCTGGGTCGTAGATCGTAGCTCAACCACTTTAAAAACATTGCGAATTGGTTGTGCTGGGTCGTAGATCGTAGCTCAACCACTACAAAAACATTCAGAATTGGTTGAGCTGGGTCGTAGATCGTAGCTCAACCACTTTAAAAACATTGCGAATTGGTTGTGCTGGGTCGTAGATCGTAGCTCAACCACTTTAAACACATTGTGAATTGGTTGTGCTGGGTCGTAGATCGTAGCTCAACCACTACAAAAACATTGAGAATTGGTTGAGCTGGGTCGTAGATCGTAGCTCAACCACTTAAAAACATTGCGAATTGGTTGTGCTGGGTCGTAGATCGTAGCTCAACCACTTAAAAACATTGCGAATTGGTTGTGCTGGGTCGTAGATCGTAGCTCAACCATTTTAAAAACATTGTGAATTGGTTGTGCTGGGTCGTAGATCGTAGCTCAACCACTTAAAAACATTGCGAATTGGTTGTGCTGTGTCGTAGATCGTAGCTCAACCACTACAAAAACATTGAGAATTGGTTGAGCTGGGTCGTAGATCGTAGCTCAACCACTTAAAAACATTGCGAATCGGTTGTGCTGGGTCGTAGATCGTAGCTCAACCACTACAAAAACATTCAGAATTGGTTGAGCTGGGTCGTAGATCGTAGCTCAACCACTTTAAAAACATTGCGAATTGGTTGTGCTGGGTCGTAGATCGTAGCTCAACCACTACAAAAACATTCAGAATTGGTTGAGCTGGGTCGTAGATCGTAGCTCAACCATTTTAAAAACATTGCGAATTGGTTGTGCTGGGTCGTAGATCGTAGCTCAACCACTACAAAAACATTGAGAATTGGTTGAGCTGGGTCGTAGATCGTAGCTCAACCACTTAAAAACATTGCGAATTGGTTGTGCTGGGTCGTAGATCGTAGCTCAACCACTACAAACACATTCAGAATTGGTTGTGCTGGGTCGTAGATCGTAGCTCAACCATTTTAAAAACATTGCGAATTGGTTGTGCTGGGTCGTAGGTCGTAGCTCAACCATTTTAAAAACATTGCGAATTGGTTGTGCTGGGTCGTAGGTCGTAGCTCAACCATTTTAAAAAAATTGCGAATTGGTTTTGCTGGGTCGTAGATCGTAGCTCAACCACTTTAAAAACATTGCGAATTGGTTGTGCTGGGTCGTAGATCGTAGCTCAACCACTACAAAAACATTCAGAATTGGTTGACTTGGGGCGTAGATCGTAGCTCAACCATTTTAAAAACATTGCGAATTGGTTGTGCTGGGTCGTAGATCGTAGCTCAACCACTTTAAAAACAGTGTGAATTGGTTGTGCTGGGTCGTAGATCGTAGCTCAACCACTTAAAAACATTGCGAATTGGTTGTGCTGTGTCGTAGATCGTAGCTCAACCACTACAAAAACATTGATAATTGGTTGAGCTGGGTCGTAGATCGTAGCTCAACCACTTAAAAACATTGCGAATTGGTTGTGCTGGGTCGTAGATCGTAGCTCAACCACTACAAAAACATTCAGAATTGGTTGAGCTGGGTCGTAGATCGTAGCTCAACCATTTTAAAAACATTGCGAATTGGTTGTGCTGGGTCGTAGGTCGTAGCTCAACCATTTAAAACATTGCGAATTGGTTGTGCTGGGTCGTAGATCGTAGCTCAACCACTTTAAAAACATTGCGAATTGGTTGTGCTGGGTCGTAGATCGTAGCTCAACCACTACAAAAACATTCAGAATTGGTTGAGCTGGGTCGTAGATCGTAGCTCAACCATTTTAAAAACATTGCGAATTGGTTGTGCTGGGTCGTAGATCGTAGCTCAACCACTACAAAAACATTCAGAATTGGTTGTGCTGGGTCGTAGATCGTAGCTCAACCATTTTAAAAACATTGCAAATTGGTTGTGCTGGGTCGTAGGTCGTAGCTCAACCATTTTAAAAACATTGCGAATTGGTTGTGCTGGGTCGTAGATCGTAGCTCAACCACTACAAAAACATTCAGAATTGGTTGAGCTGGGTCGTAGATCGTAGCTCAACCACTTTAAAAACATTGCGAATTGGTTGTGCTGGGTCGTAGATCGTAGCTCAACCACTTTAAACACATTGTGAATTGGTTGTGCTGGGTCGTAGATCGTAGCTCAACCACTACAAAAACATTGAGAATTGGTTGAGCTGGGTCGTAGATCGTAGCTCAACCACTTAAAAACATTGCGAATTGGTTGTGCTGGGTCGTAGATCGTAGCTCAACCACTTAAAAACATTGCAAATTGGTTGTGCTGGGTCGTAGATCGTAGCTCAACCATTTTAAAAACATTGTGAATTGGTTGTGCTGGGTCGTAGATCGTAGCTCAACCACTTAAAAACATTGCGAATTGGTTGTGCTGTGTCGTAGATCGTAGCTCAACCACTACAAAAACATTGAGAATTGGTTGAGCTGGGTCGTAGATCGTAGCTCAACCACTTAAAAACATTGCGAATCGGTTGTGCTGGGTCGTAGATCGTAGCTCAACCACTACAAAAACATTCAGAATTGGTTGAGCTGGGTCGTAGATCGTAGCTCAACCACTTTAAAAACATTGCGAATTGGTTGTGCTGGGTCGTAGATCGTAGCTCAACCACTACAAAAACATTCAGAATTGGTTGAGCTGGGTCGTAGATCGTAGCTCAACCATTTTAAAAACATTGCGAATTGGTTGTGCTGGGTCGTAGATCGTAGCTCAACCACTACAAAAACATTGAGAATTGGTTGAGCTGGGTCGTAGATCGTAGCTCAACCACTTAAAAACATTGCGAATTGGTTGTGCTGGGTCGTAGATCGTAGCTCAACCACTACAAACACATTCAGAATTGGTTGTGCTGGGTCGTGGGTCGTAGCTCAACCATTTTAAAAACATTGCGAATTGGTTGTGCTGGGTCGTAGATCGTAGCTCAACCACTTTAAAAACATTGCGAATTGGTTGTGCTGGGTCGTAGATCGTAGCTCAACCACTACAAAAACATTCAGAATTGGTTGAGCTGGGTCGTAGATCGTAGCTCAACCATTTTAAAAACATTGCGAATTGGTTGTGCTGGGTCGTAGATCGTAGCTCAACCACTACAAAAACATTCAGAATTGGTTGTGCTGGGTCGTAGATCGTAGCTCAACCATTTTAAAAACATTGCAAATTGGTTGTGCTGGGTCGTAGGTCGTAGCTCAACCATTTTAAAAACATTGCGAATTGGTTGTGCTGGGTCGTAGATCGTAGCTCAACCACTACAAAAACATTCAGAATTGGTTGAGCTGGGTCGTAGATCGTAGCTCAACCACTTTAAAAACATTGCGAATTGGTTGTGCTGGGTCGTAGATCGTAGCTCAATCACTTTAAACACATTGTGAATTGGTTGTGCTGGGTCGTAGATCGTAGCTCAACCACTACAAAAACATTGAGAATTGGTTGAGCTGGGTCGTAGATCGTAGCTCAACCACTTAAAAACATTGCGAATTGGTTGTGCTGGGTCGTAGATCGTAGCTCAACCACTTAAAAACATTGCGAATTGGTTGTGCTGGGTCGTAGATCGTAGCTCAACCATTTTAAAAACATTGCGAATTGGTTGTGCTGGGTCGTAGGTCGTAGCTCAACCATTTTAAAAACATTGCGAATTGGTTGTGCTGGGTCGTAGATCGTAGCTCAACCACTTTAAAAACATTGCGAATTGGTTGTGCTGGGTCGTAGATCGTAGCTCAACCATTTCAAAAACATTGCGAATTGGTTGTGCTGGGTCGTAGGTCGTAGCTCAACCACTACAAAAACATTCAGAATTGGTTGAGCTGGGTCGTAGATCGTAGCTCAACCATTTCAAATACATTGCGAATTGGTTGTGCTGGGTCGTAGATCGTAGCTCAACCACTACAAAAACATTCAGAATTGGTTGTGCTGGGTCGTAGATCGTAGCTCAACCATTTTAAAAACATTGCAAATTGGTTGTGCTGGGTCGTAGGTCGTAGCTCAACCATTTTAAAAACATTGCGAATTGGTTGTGCTGGGTCGTAGATCGTAGCTCAACCACTACAAAAACATTCAGAATTGGTTGAGCTGGGTCGTAGATCGTAGCTGAACCATTTTAAAAACATTGCGAATTGGTTGTGCTGGGTCGTAGATCGTAGCTCAACCACTACAAAAACATTCAGAATTGGTTGTGCTGGGTCGTAGATCGTAGCTCAACCATTTTAAAAACATTGCGAATTGGTTGTGCTGGGTCGTAGGTCGTAGCTCAACCACTTTAAAAACATTGCGAATTGGTTGTGCTGGGTCGTAGATCGTAGCTCAACCACTACAAAAACATTCAGAATTGGTTGAGCTGGGTCGTAGATCGTAGCTCAACCATTTTAAAAACATTGCGAATTGGTTGTGCTGGGTTGTAGATCGTAGCTCAACCACTACAAAAACATTCAGAATTGGTTGAGCTGGGTCGTAGATCGTAGCTCAACCACTTTAAAAACATTGCGAATTGGTTGTGCTGGGTCGTAAATCGTAGCTCAACCATTTTAAAAACACTGTGAATTGGTTGTGCTGGGTCGTAGATCGTAGCTCAACCACTTTAAAAACACTGTGAATTGGTTGTGCTGGGTCGTAGATCGTAGCTCAACCACTACAAAAACATTGAGAATTGGTTGAGCTGGGTCGTAGATCGTAGCTCAACCACTTAAAAACATTGCGAATTGGTTGTGCTGGGTCGTAGATCGTAGCTCAACCATTTTAAAAGCATTGCGAATTGGTTGTGCTGGGTCGTAGGTCGTAGCTCAACCACTTTAAAAACATTGCGAATTGGTTGTGCTGGGTCGTAGATCGTAGCTCAACCACTACAAAAACATTCAGAATTGGTTGAGCTGGGTCGTAGATCGTAGCTCAACCATTTTAAAAACATTGCGAATTGGTTGTGCTGGGTCGTAGGTCGTAGCTCAACCACTTTAAAAATATTGCGAATTGGTTGTGCTGGGTCGTAGATCGTAGCTCAACCACTACAAAAACATTCAGAATTGGTTGTGCTGGGTCGTAGATCGTAGCTCAACCATTTTAAAAACATTGCGAATTGGTTGTGCTGGGTCGTAGATCGTAGCTCAACCACTACAAAAACATTGAGAATTGGTTGAGCTGGGTCGTAGATCGTAGCTCAACCACTTACAAACATTGCAAATTGGTTGTGCTGGGTCGTAGATCGTAGCTCAACCACTACAAAAACATTCAGAATTGGTTGTGCTGGGTCGTAGATCGTATCTCAACCATTTTAAAAACATTGCGAATTGGTTGTGCTGGGTGGTAGGTCGTAGCTCAACCATTTTAAAAACATTGCGAATTGGTTGTGCTGGGTCGTAGATCGTAGCTCAACCACTTTAAAAACATTGCGAATTGGTTGTGCCGGGTCGTAGATCGTAGCTCAACCACTACAAAAACATTCAGAATTGGTTGAGCTGGGTCGTAGATCGTAGCTCAACCATTTTAAAAACATTGCGAATTGGTTGTGCTGGGTCGTAGATCGTAGCTCAACCACTACAAAAACATTCAGAATTGGTTGTGCTGGGTCGTAGATCGTAGCTCAACCATTTTAAAAACATTGCAAATTGGTTGTGCTGGGTCGTAGGTCGTAGCTCAACCATTTTAAAAACATTGCGAATTGGTTGTGCTGGGTCGTAGATCGTAGCTCAACCACTACAAAAACATTGAGAATTGGTTGAGCTGGGTCGTAGATCGTAGCTCAGCCACTTAAAAACATTGCAAATTGGTTGTGCTGGGTCGTAGATCGTAGCTCAACCACTACAAAAACATTCAGAATTGGTTGTGCTGGGTCGTAGATCGTAGCTCAACCATTTTAAAAACATTGCGAATTGGTTGAGCTGGGTCGTAGATCGTAGCTCAACCATTTTAAAAACATTGCGAATTGGTTGTGCTGGGTCGTAGATCGTAGCTCAACCACTACAAAAACATTCAGAATTGGTTGTGCTGGGTCGTAGATCGTAGCTCAACCATTTTAAAAACATTGCGAATTGGTTGTGCTGGGTCGTAGATCGTAGCTCAACCACTTTAAAAACATTGCGAATTGGTTGTGCTGGGTCGTAGATCGTAGCTCAACCACTACAAAAACATTCAGAATTGGTTGAGCTGGGTCGTAGATCGTAGCTCAACCATTTTAAAAACATTGCGAATTGGTTGTGCTGGGTCGTAGATCGTAGCTCAACCACTACAAAAACATTCAGAATTGGTTGTGCTGGGTCGTAGATCGTAGCTCAACCATTTTAAAAACATTGCGAATTGGTTGTGCTGGGTCGTAGATCGTAGCTCAACCACTTTAAAAACATTCAGAATTGGTTGTGCTGGGTCGTAGATCGTAGCTCAACCACTACAAAAACATTCAGAATTGGTTGAGCTGGGTCGTAGATCGTAGCTCCACCACTTAAAAACATTGCGAATTGGTTGTGCTGGGTCGTAGATCGTAGCTCAATCACTTTAAAAACATTGTGAATTGGTTGAGCTGGGTCGTAGATGTAGCTCAACCAATAGAAAAACATTGCGAATTGGCTGACCTGGGTCGTAGATCGTAGCTCAACCACTTGAACAACTTTGCGAATTGGCTGATCTGTGTCGTAGATCATAGCTCAATCACTTGAAAATCATTGCGAATTGGTTGATCTGGGTCTGTACCATACCATGTCAATTGAAATATATACCTCGTATACACGATACAACATACTAAGACAGTAAAGGCGTTCCATATGTGTCAATTTTTTCGCATTTCTCTTCTAGAATTTCCAAATTTGGCGGAGTTAACTGTTGTGTTTTGTTTACCAAAAACTATTAATTTACACTATGCTGTATTAAAGCAGCATCTCCAAGTGTTTGCGTAAGTACATACAATATGTAGCTGATTTTCAAGTGCAGTAAGATTTGGCCAAAGAAGAGCTAAATCGTCTGCTAGTGTTGTGTTGCCACACTTGATAGTTCCAACAGTTAAACTGTGAATAGTTTCTAGTTGATTTAAGACTTCTTTTATGAAGAGGAGGTAACTCCAGCTCGACATTATTCCTCCCTGTCGAACGCCTTTTTAATTATATCAACGCTGAACATAGAACCGAAAATTACTGATTGAATAGAAAATATCGCAATCTACATTATATATAGCGCAATTCTACTGTAATGATTTAAAAGATACCTAAATGTGAGCACTGAACCCTTTTCCTCATATGTACGTTTTTTTGGATGCCTCTGCAGCAGACTACTTTTGAAAACACTGTGACAAACGAAGAAATTGCTCAAAACGAGCAATTTCTCCTTTTGCCACAATGTGTTCATCTCTATTCAATAGGTAAACTGAAATTTACTGAGATTTTTCATTTTTGTCTCAATATGTTTTGAAAGGTGTCTGCTGCAGATTTGTTGTGTGTTGGAAAGGGTTAAGCGAACTGTGTGTGCGTTCGTTCGTGCGTGCGTGCGTGCGTACGTACGTACGTACGTAAGTGCGTGCCTTTCAATAATGGTGATACTATGACAGATAATTATCAGCACCAAAACTCGTGTTTCATCAGAAAATCAAAATACGAAGAGTTAAAACTGAAGTTCAATTAAATAGATCCATGAGTAAATGAATTAAAAATTAAAAAACTATAATCATGTTTATTTCACGTAATAGTTTTTTTCGTTGGGAAAATACATTATTATTAAATCTTTTGACGTAATCATTTCGAATTAGCAGTTTTCGGTTCAACTATTCTAGTCAGTTGTGCATTCAATTGTTATCCCTTTTTTTAAGCCTGAGTGATGCATAACATGACCGGCCCCAAATGTAATCGCAAGCCTTTCATGTTTTACATACCTCAGCTTTATCGTAGAACGTCATAGAACATAATGTTTTAATGCGTATGAAACTAATATACATACCATGCACACGCAAACACAGAACAGAACATGTCAGTGAGGATGTCCTCCGTAGTTGACCCGGACATTCCCACTGACATGTAATGCAGAGTATACGCATGCATATACAACATATATACATACCATACACACGTAAACAAAGAACAAAACATGTCAGTAAGGATATCCTTCGTAGTTGACCCGGACATTCCCACTGACACGTAATGCAGAGTATACGCATGCATATACAACATATATACATACCATACACACGCAAACACAGAACAAAACATGTCAGTAAGGATGTCCTTCCACTCCATTGTGAAATGTTCGGGCTTCGACTGCCTTGACTAAGGCCTCTAGTACCGAGTGCTCCCTTTAAATTATGCGGTAAATTCGGGTAGAAATTCGACTTACGGCCCTGGTAGCTGTCCCGTGAAAAAAAAAAAAAAGTGTTCCACTCCGTCCTCCGACTGCCTTGACTAAGGCATCTATGACGGAGTGCTCCCTTTAAATTACGCGGGTAGAAATTCCACTTACGGCCCTGGGAGCTGTCCCGTGGAAAAAAAAAAAAGTGTTCCTCTCCATTGTGAAATGTTCAGGCTTCGACTGCCTTGATTAAGGCCTCTATGACGTAGTGCTCCCTTTAAATTACGCGGTAAATTCAGGTAGAAATTCGACTTAAGGCCCTGGTAGCTGTCACGTGAAAAAAAGAAAAAAAAGTGTTCCACTCCATTGTGAAATGTTCGGGCTTCGACTGCCTTGACTAAGGCCTCTAGAACCGAGTGCTCCCTTTAAATAATGCGGTAAATTCGGGTAGAAATTCGACTTACGGCCCTGGAAGCTGTCCCGTGAAAAAATAAAAATGTGTTCCACTCCATTGTGAAATGTTCGTGCTTCGACTGGCTCTATGACGGAGTGCTCCCTTTAAATTACGCGGTAAACTCGGGTAGAAATTCGACTTACGGCCCTGGTAGCTGTCCCGTGAAAAAAAAAAAAAAAGTGTTCCACTCCATTGTGAAATGTTCGGGCTTCGACTGCCTTGACTAAGGCCTCTATGACGGAGTGCTCCCTTTAAATTATGCGGGTAGAAATTCCACTTACGGCCCTGGTAGCTGTCCCGTGAAAAAAAAAAAAAGTGTTCCACTCCATTGTGAAATGTTCGGTCTTCGACTGCCTTGACTAACCTCTAGTACCGAGTGCTCCCTTTAAATTATGCGGTAAATTCGGGTAGAAATTCGACTTACGGCCCTGGTAGCTGTCCCGTGAAAAAGAAAACAAAAAAAGTGTTCCACTCCATTGTGAAATGTTCGGGCTTCGACTGCCTTGATTAAGGCATCTATGACGGAGTGCTCCCTTTAAATTACGCGGTAAACTCGGGTAGAAATTCGACTTACGGCCCTGGTAGCTGTCCCGTGAAAAAAAAAAAAAAAAAGTGTTCCACTCCATTGTGAAATGTTCGGGCTTCAACTGCCTTGACTAAGGCCTCTATGACGGAGTGATCCCTTTAAATTACGCGGTAAATTCAGGTAGAAATTCGACTTACGGCCCTGGTAGCTGTCACGTGAAAAAAAGAAAAAAAAGTGTTCCACTCCATTGTGAAATGTTCGGGCTTCGACTGCCTTGACTAAGGCCTCTAGAACCGAGTGCTCCCTTTAAATTATGCGGTAAATTCGGGTAGAAATTCGACTTACGGCCCTGGTAGCTGTCCCGTGAAAAAATAAAAATGTGTTCCACTCCATTGTGAAATGTTCGTGCTTCGACTGCCTTGACTAAGGCCTCTATGACGTAGTGCTCCCTTTAAATTACGCGGTAAACTCGGGTAAAAATTCGACTTACGGCCCTGGTAGCTGTCCCGTGAAAAAAAAAAAAAAAGTGTTCCACTCCATTGTGAAATGTTCGGGCTTCGACTGCCTTGACTAAGGCCTCTATGACGGAGTGCTCCCTTTAAATTATGCGGGTAGAAATTCCACTTACGGCCCTGGTAGCTGTCCCGTGAAAAAAAAAAAAAGTGTTCCACTCCATTGTGAAATGTTCGGTCTTCGACTGCCTTGACTAAGGCCTCTAGTACCGAGTGCTCCCTTTAAATTATGCGGTAAATTCGGGTGGAAAGTCGACTTACGGCCCTGGTAGCTGTCCCGTGAAAAAGAAAACAAAAAAAGTGTTCCACTCCATTGTGAAATGTTCCGGCTTCGACTGCCTTGATTAAGGCCTCTAGGACGAAGTGCTCCCTTTAAATTACGCGGTAAACTCGGGTACGGCCCTGGTAGCTGTCCCGTGAAAAAATAAAAATGTGTTCCACTCCATTGTGAAATGTTCGGTCTTCGACTGCCTTGACTAAGGCCTCTATGACGGAGTGCTCCCTTTAAATTACGCGGTAAATTCAGGTAGAAATTCCACTTACGGCCCTGGTAGCTGTCTCGTGAAAAAAATAAAAAAGTGTTCCACTCCATTGTGAAATGTTCGGGCTTCGACTGCCTTGACTAAGGCCTCTAGTACCGAGTGCTCCCTTTAAATTACGCGGTAAACTCGGGTAGAAATTCGACTTACGGCCCCGGTAGCTGTCCCGTGAAAAAGAAAACAAAAAAGGTGTTCCACTCCATTGTGAAATGTTCGGGCTTCGACTGCCTTGACTAAGGCCTATATGACGGAGTGCTCCCTATAAATTACGCGGGTAGAATACCACTTACGGCCCTGGTAGCTGTCCCGTGGAAAAAATAAAAAGTGTTCCACTCCATTGTGAAATGATCGGTCTTCGACTGCCTTGACTAAGGCCTCTATGACGGAGTGCTCCCTTTAAATTACGCGGTAAATTCAGGTAGAAATTCGACTTACGGCCCTGGTAGCTGTCCCGTGAAAAAAAAAAAAAAAGTGTTCCACTCCATTGTGAAATGTTCGGGATTCGACTGCCTTGACTAAGGCCTCTACAGAACAAAACATGTCAGTAAGGATGTCCTTCGTAGTTGACACGGACATTCCTTCTGACACGTAATGCAGAGTATACGCATGCATATAAAACATATATACATACCATACACACGCACACAGATAACAAAACATGTCCGTAAGGATATCCTTCGTAGTTGACCTGGACATTCCCACTGACACGTAATGCAGAGTATACGCATGTATATACAACATATATACATACCATACACACGCAAACACAGAACAAAACATGTCAGTAAGGATATGCTTCGTAGTTGACCCGGACATTCCCACTGACACGTAATGCAGAGTATACGCATGTATATAAAACATATATACATACCATACACACGCAAACACAGAACAAAACATGTCAGTAAGGATGTCCTTCGTAGTTGACCTGGACATCCCCACTGACACGTAATGCAGAGCAAACACAGAACAAAACATGTCAGTGTGGATG
>JASEVX010001508.1:0-15409 GCA_031761405.1 Serripes groenlandicus | reverse complement strand
TGTATGTCTGTCTGTCTCTGTCTCTGTCTCTGTCTGTCTGTCTGTCTCTCTGTCACTGTCTCTCTGTATCTGTCTCTGTCTCTCTGTCTCTCTGTCTCTCTCTCTCTGTCTCTGTCTCTGTCTCTGTCTCTCTGTCTCTGTCTCTCTATGTCTCTCTCTCTGTCTCTCTATGTCTCTCTCTCTCTCTCTCTCTCTCTCTCTGTCTCTCTCTCTGTCTCTCTCTGTCTCTCTCTCTGTCTCTCTCTGTCTCTGTCTCTCTCTGTCTCTCTCCCCTCTCTCTCTCTCTCTCTCTCTCTCTCTCTCTCTCTCTCTCTCTCTCTCTCTCTCTTCTCTCTCTCTCTCTCTCTCTCTCTCTCTCTCTCTCTCTCTCTCTCTCTCTCTCTCTCTCTCTCTCTCTCTCTCTCTCTCTCTCTCTCTCTCTCACGTGACCTTGATTTGTGCTTAAGTAGAGAGAGAGAGAGGTGGATATTGCTGAAATGCCTTCTGAAGCGAGCTGCCATATTGGAATATACGAGCCAATGAAATGCGTTGTTACAAAATGAATGCTATCCCACAATTCAAATTATAGTCCATATATATTTATTTTTTTACTCCATATATATTATTTTTTTACCCCATATATATTTTTTTTACTCCATATATTTTTTTTTTACTCCATATATATTATTTTTTTTACTCCATATATATATTTTTTTACCCCATATTTATATTTTTTACTCCATATATTTGTTTTATACAATTTTGCAACGTTTGGAATGCCATATGGAATGCCATAGTCTCTGAACTGGGCATGTATTTGCGCCGGATAATGTACAGGTTTATAATAAAGATATATATTTATATATAGATATGGTGGGCTTCACGGCGTAGGATAAATAGATAATCATTTTATCAGTATTTATTTACAAAAAAAATGTGGAAAAACAACAAAATGTATTAGGTTAGTGTATCATTAGACTGAACGTACAAACATATTTCATAGAAATGAAATCGCGGAAAATATCAAAAACAATTTGCAGATGTCATAATAGTTTTATAGTTTTTTAACCAATTATAGCGTTAAAAATCAACGCGGTGCTTAAGAAAAACTAAGCTTAACTTATCTCGTATAGAAAAATACCTTGCTTGGGGTCCAAATGACAAATGCTTAACTGAACTTTACTTTTACGACTTAAACATTGCATATACACTGACAGATCCGAATTAACATTTGCAGCCAATGCCCCACGGTTAGTTTTCGAAGAGCGCAGATCAATTGTTACGTCAATTGTATAACATGCTACAGAGACATTTTACAAAATCGGAGTCCAATGAATACACAGGATACATTTATTACTTTTCCAAACCTCATAACGATATATAACAAATATAAGCACTTTACAGTAAAAAATAAGAACCAATGAGTGTCTAAACAATCACGACGGACAACTAAATTGTCTATAATGTAAAATTCGGTCATTTTGTGACGTAATAGTGGAGCCAGGTGGAGATTTTCTGGACGAATTTGGCATTACTGGCGTAAAAGAGTGTTGGTAAGGCATTCTTGAACAGTGTTGTGCTGTTGCAGTCTTTGGCGGGTACGTAAGTTGCATTCTTGCAGCGGCAGTGTTCGATGTTGAGCTTGAATATGCTGGTGTATGCATAGATGCGTAGTTGAAATAACCAGGCAACATAAATGGAGACGGTGATGACGTCATCATTTGTCCTTGTGGCATAAACCCATAAGGACCAACGGGTGACAACATCGGCGAAACTGGCATAAAATGCTGTGGAAATGTACTGGTACTGTTGTTCACTCGCTTGCGCCATCTTGCTCTTTTGTTTTGAAACCATATCTGAAAGTGAGAAATAAAAATACGTTTAAGTTCTGTTATTATTTCGATTTCCTATAAAGACCATATATATATATATAAAGCTTTTCATATCATAAAGTGTGTTAATTAACCTATTCCGACATCTGCAGCCGATCTGGGCATACTTAGGGAAACTCTCTTAAACAAGCAAATATACATGAAAGTACAATTATCGTATACGGGTATTTCCTAGCGAATCCCTGAACTACCTTTATTTTGCTTTCTGGTTAAACAATCAATCGAAACAAATAAATCAATAGTCACGTTATAAAGCATATGTATATGTAAATGTACCATACCTTTATTTTGCTTTCTGGTACCCCAAGATCGAGTGAAATCGTTTCCATCATTTCAGATTCAGGGTACGGGTTCTCGTGAAAGATCTTGAGAAGAGATTGTAACTGATCATTGGTGTAACTCGTCCTTTTAAGTTTCTTTTCTTGTTTCGATTCAGAATCTGGGGATGAGACTGGTTCCAAAGCCGATGAATGAGATGACTTTTCAGATCCGGACGGTGAACACATTGATTGGGTGGTACTGGATGGAGAACCAGTCAATTTCGGTGATGTCGATTCTTGTGTAGAAAGTGACGTGTCTGTTGAACTGGGCATGTCACCTGTCCTCAAATGTTCATGGGTATCATTTTCGACGTCATCTGCAGCAAAAATGATAATTATAATGATATTATTAATTAAAAAAACATTCATATGATGATAATATTTTCTGTTTAAAAGCCTTGTTCGTTTGTCTGTTCATAATAAATTGTGCCCATGACGGATGCATCTTCAAAACAAATGAACGATAGAGATTCGAACGCACGATCCCTGATAAGTTAAGTTATCTCTGATTATAAATGAGTTTAATTTAAGAGAAAATTGTCCAATATAATGCGTGCAATAAATGGAACATACATGTACCTTCTGACTTAGTTGATTGGTTGAAAGCACTACTGTTTAGCTGGGCTCTCTGTCTGAACGCCATGAAGTTGTATGCTGTGTAAGGCATAAACCTGTTGTAGTCTTCTACTCGAGTCGTATTGTATTCGACACCTTCTTTTACCATGTCATCTCGAGATTGTATATCCGAGTATACATCCGACTCAAATGAACTTTCTGAGACGGGTAATGTATGGGCCATGTTTAGTACAGAGTTTGACACGTTCTCTTTGTCTAAACCGACCTGACTCGCCCTGCTGTTGTAATGGGGAAAAGGTTTATCCTGAATTGTCGGCCAGTTCTTCTGGTAAGGCAGCGACAACAAGCTCTGTCCAAACTGTTGTAGAATCTGATAATGGTAATAATAACATTACAATTTAGTTAATGCAACATAATGTATCGTCAGCATATTAAAATCAATATGAGCAGTCCCGCGAGAAAGCCAACATTGTGAACTCTGCGTAAAGTATATACCCGGATCAGCCTTAGCATGCCACGCAATCTAACCCGGACCGACACTTTTCGCCTCCTGTGGATTTTCTGTTTCAGGAATCATAACTCTGTACCTCCATCCCCCACTATGACGGAATGTGTCGGCCCGGATTAATATGCGTAGACTGCGCATGCTGATCTTGATCGATACATAACGCAGATCCCATAATGTTGGTTTTCTCGTGGGAGGGCTCATATATACATTTTTGTTAAAAATACTAGAACCCTACAAATGTTTATTTGAAAATATAAATAGCAGTTAGCTTTCAAGCTATTCAAGAAAACCGTAAGACCCAACCACTTGAAATTCAGTATTCAAACAAATAGCGTGACGACCGAAGACACACATCTCCACGAACGAAGGCATTAATGAACAAAGCATCATCGTTGAAACTGGAGGCATAATTAACGCCATCGACAGATACAATGCATAATAAGTTTCCTATTTATAAAATATGTTTCAAAGCCGATGGCATTATAAAAGACTTTGAATCAGATGAGAAAAGCTTCGGCGTTATTAGTTTATGATCATTATCAGCAGTGTCGCTTTCTTTATAACGAGTCGGGAAAAAAAGAGAAAAAATAGTAAATGGATTATCAAGACCTTATATATCTATCAGTGATTAAAAACAAAATATGTTTATGTTTAGATCGTAGACCAGCGTTGTGAACAATGGTGTCGTTATATATAAATATTTACAGACTAACTCGTAAATACACAATCTGTTCAAATAAGAAAATAAGAGGCATCATATGCGTTCAGCGTTTTCCTCGTAATACAGATCTGCAGCAAACGACTTTGAAAACATCTAGGCTAACAAGACTGTTTGATAAGTTAAAAAAATCACATGTTCTAGATGCTCCAAACTACCTCTGCGAGTGTCCAAGGGATTTTGACCATAATTAGACAAAATCAGTTTAAGGATAAGGGAAATCACATGCGTTGAGCATTTTACTCTCACCACAGATCTTCAGCAAATTACTTTTTAACCATCTAGGCAAAACTTTGAAAACATACAAGTACGATTACTGATAAAGATTGAAAAGTCGTCTGCTAGAAATGCTTCAAACTACAGATGCACGTGTCAAGGCATTTTTGTTGAAGCAAAATTGTTCTAAATATTTACTTACATTGTTATGCATTTCCAAGCTTTAACCTAGCAATATACCCGCTTCTCTGTTTATATTACCGTACAACGCCTGTGTTTCTATACGTGTTGTGTGTATGTCGTTGAAAGCTTATACTGAAATGTTGATGGACCAGCAGTATTTATATGTCCATGTAAATCCTTCTCCTCCATCCTGACATGTCTCATTATCAAACATGTTTGTCCAAACAACTTGCCACTGATGATTGAAAACTCATGCAAACTTAGACAATGTGAACCACAAAATCTCGAAAAATCATGAAGCGAACTCAGTCTAATTGAAATCATCAAAGTTTTGATTTGTTTGCAAACAAGGTAATTATTCAAACATTAATCATCAATCAGAGTGATAATAAAACGGATCAAACCTTGATGGTCTCAATGATAATTCTATATTATGACGGGCACGTGTCATGTTCCGTTGATTATTGTTGATGTTATGAATGAACTTTTGCTAATAACAAGAGAAAATAACCTGGAAAGGCGAACGTGCAGAGGAATATCGCTATTTAATTTCTTCATAATCAAGTCGTTTTAACGAGTTAATTTATCAGATAAAAACGAACATATTGATTTAGATTACGGCATCGTTAAATTGTCGACGATTTAAAGATAAAGAGAATAAAAGAGAATAAATGAATGCGCATTCACTGTTTTCGGTAGAGAATTAGCCTCAGGCCATTGTATAAACAAAACTTGACGTAAATTCCAAAGTGCATGGTTTAACGGTGAACGTGAAACAGGCCGTCGTGAACTGAGATTATCGAATCGGGCGTATAAAAGGTTCTGATCCCTACAGAATATGGAGTTAATGAATGATTTCATACAATAACAAATATCGTTTGGCCAAAAAGTGTGCGAAGTTCAAATATAGAGATGATCAGAAAGTCTTTAATTATAACATGGACATATAGTGTCCCTGATTATAATAATGACATTTTAAAAAATGTAACTGGATTTTCCTATTTTCTGTAGTAATGGTAAACTCAGGGAACATTGTCTGACCAAACACAAAAAGCGATATGTTTCCCTTATACTTAATTTTGATAAAGTAAATTTCGATGTCAGGGATAAAACTAAGTTATTCCAAAGCATGATCCATCCCATTTTGAGCTATGGATAAGAAGTATACTGATGTCATAAATCTCCTAACGTAGTAAAGGTTCACTTGAATTTTTGAAAAATATTATGAGCTTAAATCGCAATGTAACGAATGCATGTATATATGGTGAACTTGTGCGTTTCCCTTTTTTAGTTACTAGAAAAATTAGAATTATCAAATATTGGTATAAGCTTGGTAAATATTCAAAAGTGATTGTCGGACATTAGTAGTTCATTTGAACTAAATTACTATAAAGACTATAAAACGCCTTTTGAATTCGAATCCTACATAGAAAATATTAAAAATGATAAATTAAAAAGCTATAAAACGCCTTTTGAATTCGAATCCTACTTAGAAAATATTAAAAATGATAAATTAAAAATACAAAAATACGTATATCAGATCATAAGCTAGCTGTTGAAATCGGTAGATATTAAATTTGTTTTTAATATTTGCGTTGCCCCATAATAATTGATTTCTTATGTCGTGAACTTTTTCCATATTTAGATTTTACATTAGTTATTTTCTAAAATTCTATCCATACTTTTAGAATTTCTGAATAAAAGGGTGGCAATTTGTGTTTTATTTTCGGTAGCTTTTTTTCCGTACTGGTTAAGGTAAAATTTCGTGATTTCTTGCCAGTTTGAATCATCGTCAGTTAACATAAGTCTTTTTACCCAGCTTACTTTACTGTACTACTTTATCTTAACATGTCCAGCATTAAGGGATATTGGAAATAAGCATCTTAAACCTTTTTTCCAACACTGTTAAAATGTTAACGATTGATGTCAGCTAAAAATTGTAATTTACAAATAAGTCTTACAAGATATATTAATGAGAAGCTCCAAATAGGAGGACTGACCATATATCAATATCTGCTATTTGAATCACAATCATAATAAAATAGTATGTATATATGAATTGTTATAGTATACATATTGTTATATATTGTAATCATGTTTTTTGCAAGTTCAATCATTTTTTATGTATTTTGTACGGACAATGGCACATCTAGTTCCGACTTGCCTAATCAAATTATTTGAGCTGATTTGAGTTGAGGTAATACTCTGGATTCCCTGATGTATAAACTTCTGAATAATTGTAATAACATTGACTCAAACAAGTGTAATTTATGGTCTGTTAATGTGAAACAATTGTTATGTGTTTAGGTGTCCAATACATTTTTCCCAGTAGTTTTCGAATTAAAATAGTCATTTGTTATTAAAGTTACTGAAACAGGGGAACATTTATATGTACAAAGTTACACGTAAACAAAAACGATGCTTGGCGACAATTCATGCTAGGGTTCCGTCCAACTTTGAAGACCCTTCCTCCCCTTTTCTTCCAAAATAAAAGCCTGTTACATTATGACGGAGAAGTAATTATATAATACAACAAAGATCAACATTTTTTTTATCTATTTAATCAAACATGCATCGCGAGTAATTTATCCTTCCTTTTCTAATATGTTTTCAACACTATCCAATCATTTTACATGTCATACCACAGCCAGCTGAGAAGGACGAACCCCTCTTTAATAGAGCAACAATCATCTATGTAGATCACATATAATCTATGTAGGCCTATACACGGTCACTATAATCTATATAGGCGTAAATTCGGTCGAATATTACAGATATAGGCATATATACGGTTACATATAATGTATGTAAGCCTATACAAGGTCACATATAATATATACAGGCATATATACGGTCACAAATAATATATATAGGCACATATATGATCAAATATTATATATGTAGGCCTACACACGGTCACATATAATATATGTAGGAATATTTACGGTAACATATACTATATATATGTACGCATATATACAGTCACATATAATCTATATAGGCCTAAACACGGAAACATATACATGTAATCTATGTTGGCCTATACACGTTTGCATATAATCTATGTAGGCTTATTTACGGTCACATATAAAATATGCAGACTACTAACATTGTTATAAAAAGATAAACGACTTATATCAGCATTTCGATGTTCCAACAAAAGTACTTCTGACATTAACAAACGCAGTTAGAGTCGAAAGTCAATGTTTAAATATGAAATATTTCCCATTGGCAAATTCATAATTTGAATAATGACTAAAAATGAAACATTGCTAGAAAAGGAGATATTATATCTGAAATGTTTACATTTCCGGCATTATTTCTTCTTATATTTAATTATTCAGTTAAAGTCACTGACGATTTATTTTGAATTTTCAAAATACAAGTCTTGAATTTGATTGGCGGTCTGCTTTTTCTTAATAAAGTATCCAAGTTAAGTATGCAGACTGCAATCGTTGAAAAACGCTGACAACCAATATACAGGTAAACTCGATTGAAAGCAGATTAAAGTACGAGGTCAGTAATTTGCAGACTGCATATGACATCATTGTAAAAAGGCAGACTAAATCTCAAACTGTCTCGTGGTTGAAGCAAAATCGCAATACATTAACAAATTGTTATACTTAAACGGACTATTTTGAATAGGATACATTGAAAAAGAAACATTGCAAGAAATGGAGAATATCTGCATTTTTCTTCTTTTTTTTGCCTTAATTTGTCTTTACATATCATTATTCAGTTAAAGTCACAGACAATGTCTATATATGAACGATTTCCCCATGATAAATATGAAAATAATATGATACGGAAAAAAGGAACTACTTCAATATTTCTTAATCGAGCAAATGCAGAACGAAGGACGAATGAAAATAGGTGATCCCAAAAACGTTGTGTAAGATGTAACAGTATGTTACTACTGCAGCAATCTGACTAAAGTACACGATCTGACCAAATGTAAGATCTGATTTGATCCATTTGAATTCATCTTCTTGTTTTATCGGATTTCCAATATCGCTATTTTCAGATCCACCAAGCTATATTTATTTGAACCAATCAGAGGACTCGTTTCAACAAACGTTTGGCTTAACCTTCAAAATGGTGAAGTTGAGCAAATTTAAAATAAACCATTTAAAACCAGAGCAAAGAACACTTATCGATGCTGTATGGTCAGGGAAAGACTGTATCAGTGTTTTGCCTCATTTCCGCATTTGTAGCCATGATGCGGTCGTCATAAGAACCATACACGCATGTAAATCACTATGCGAAAATTGGGATTTTTGGCTAAATATAGATTTTCTTTTGTAAATATAGACTTTTACTTTCACTTTCAAAAACGTGAAAGCATAGTTCTGGATGGCTAGCGGAAAGGTCATCTGAACGTGACCCTCTATCGGTTGTCCTCAGATCCTATGCGTAGCGTTAATAGGAGATGATTTTAATGAGATTGCTACTGCAACATGCTGCAACATTTGAAACTAAAATGTAATTCTTCGGCCCGTCCTAAAGAAGGTTCTCCAGCCGAAGCTTTCGCATCCATGGTGTTATTTACGGTTATTGCACTTTGAATACAACACCGAATATGGAAGCCTCGATTTTGTAATAAAGAGCTTTTGAGTGGAATATATCAAAAGTCAATTGTGTGTCAGCTGCACATATTGAAGCTTTCTAGAATACTTTACGGGTGTGATTCTGTCAAATTGCTTGAACAATTATGAAAATGGGTGCCTGGAGTGTAATCTAGGCTCATGGAGGTATCCAGTCATTAGGTAATAGCCTTTTTGACATTTTTCCACAAAGAAATGATGTTTTGAAGCTATTTAAAATGTTAGTTGCCTAAAACAGGCAAAACCTTAAAGTTTAGTCATTTCTTTAAACATGGGGCGCAGTAAAACCTAAAATTTTTATGTGTTTATGCTTTTTTTGTCTTGGAGAACTGTATGATGCGCGAACGCAGAAAACTTACTAGACTCAAGTCGCGAAACCTAGGTTTGGGTCACATAGGAAAGTTGACATTTCTTTGAAAATGATTGTCTAATTGTCCTAATATTTGCTATTTTGCTCTCATTTTATATCATTCTATGTAAATTTACATAAAAACCAGATCTCTGATGGCGAAAAAAGTGTCTAAAGGAGCTTCAAAGCCTAAGAAAATGACAGGTCAATTTTGTGCCGTCTGCAAAAATGTTTGGATACAGTCAAACTGGTTGAAAATGATAATACTGGTTGCCTAAAATGTCTGAAAATAGTGCATAAATCTAAAGTTTGATCATCTCCATGAACATTTGACACAGTAAAACCAAATATGTCTTGTTTTGTCTTATTTTTCCTTTTCGAAAACCTATATATTGCGCGAAAGCATCAAACTTGGCCGATTTAACCGAAAAACTAAATTTGGGTTGTATAGAAAAAATAAATTTTCTTTGATAATAACTACTTAATTGACCTAGTATTTGCTTTTGTGATTTGATTTGATATCATACTTTGTAAATAATTAGAAAAAACATATACTTAAGAACAGTTTTTTATCTTAAAGGTAAAATTACGCTAAATACATCCGCTGACTGGCTGATCTACAGTACTGTAGTCCCTTGTGTAGAAATGCGTGTATACCATCACCAGAATGTATTGAATATATGACATTGAGTTTAAATGCATTGTGAATGTGTATAGGATGCACTTGAAATGATTGATTTAATCACTTTTAGTATTTTGACCTTGTTTGAATGTGAAAGTAGAGAATGCTAAACACCGGTTTTGTCCGGGCCCGATTTGGTCCAAAATGACGGTTACTTTTTTCGCCTGGTAAGTTCTTTCTTGCATAATACATGACCCTCATATTTTCTTTGGATTGTTTTAAAGCTAAGAGGCAACTCTTTTCAATGATATGGTGTTCTACATGAGAAACGCTTAGAAAATGTGACAATCGAGGACTGAAACTGGTCGATTTACATGGAAACAAAGAAGGATCTTTTTTGGTGTATTGTAACCTATTATGCGTTTCTCATGTAGAACACCAGATCTCATTGAAAAGAGTTACCTTATAGCTTTAAAACAATATGATGAACATTGGTGGAAGGCTCTAGACGGTCGAACCAGACGCCGATAAACGTACAGACAAGCTTAAATGAACATTGGTGGAAGGCTCTTAACGGTCGAACAAAAAAACGGTTAACGTACCTACACGTTTGAATGAACATTTGTGGAAGACTCCAGACGGTCGAACCAGACGCCATTTAACGTAAACACAAGCTTGAATGAACATTGGTGGACGGCTCTAGAGGGTCGAACAAAACTCAGCTTAACGTACCGACAAGCTTGAATGAACATTGGTGTAAAGGCTCTAGACGGTCGAATAAGACAGCGATTTACGTACATACAGGCTTGATTGAACATTGTTGGAAGGCTCTAGACGGTCGAACCAGACGCCGTTAAACGTATACACAACCTTGAATGAACATTGGTAGATAATCTTGAAGGTCGGAACAATATAACGCTTAACGTACCTACAAGCTTGAATGAACATTGGTGGTCGGCTCTAGAGGGTCGAACAAAACTCTGCTCAACGTACCGACAAGCTTGAATGAACATTGGTGTAAATGTTCGGACGGTCGAACCAGACGCCGCTTAACGTACCGACAAACTTGAATGAACATCGGTGGATATGGCTCTAGAAGGTCGCATCAGACGACACTTAATGTACCGACAAGCTTGAATGAACCTTGGTAGAATACTCTTAACGGTTGGAACAAGACAACTCTTTACGTACCGACAAGCTTGAATGAACATCGGTGGTCGAAACAGACGACACTTAACGTACTTATAAGTTTGAATGAACAATTGTAGAGGGCTCTAGACAGTCGAACCAGACGCCGCTTAACGTACCTACAAGCTGCAATGAACCTTGGTAGAATGCTATTAACAGTCGGAACAAGACAACAATTAACGTACCGACAATCTTGCATGAACATCGGTGGTCGAACCAGATGACAATTAACGTACTTATAGGTTTGAATGAACATTGGTAGAGGGCTCTAGACAGTCGAGCCAGAAGTCGCTTAACGTACCTACAAGCTTGAATGAACATTGGTTGAAGGCTCTAGACGATCGAACCAGACGCCATGGAACGTACCTACAAGCTTGAATGAACAATTGTAGAGGGCTCTAGACAGTCGAACCAGACGCCGCTTAACGTACCTACAAGCTTGAATGAACCTTGGTAGAATGCTCTTAACGGTCGGAACAAGACAACAATTAACGTACCGACAAGCTTGAATGAACATCGGTGGTCGAACCAGATGACAATTAAGTGAATTAACGTACTTATAAGTTTGAATGAACATTGGTAGAGGGCTCTATACAGTCGAGCCAGACGCCACTTAACGTACCTACAAGCTTGAATGAACATTGGTTGAAGGCTCTAGACGATCGAACCAGACGCCATGAAACGTACCTACAAGATTGAATGAACAATTGTAGACGGCTCTAGACAGTCAAACCATACGCCACTTAACGTACCAACAAGCTTGAATGGACATTGGTAAAAGGCTCTATATGGTCGAACAAGACGCCACTTAACGTACATACAAGTTTGAATGAACATTGGTAGAAGACTCTAGACGGTCGAACCAGACGCCGCTTAACGTACCGACAAGTTTGAATGAACACTTGTGGAAGGCTGACGGTCGGACCAAAAACCGTTAAACGTACGGACGAACTCATGGGAGTGTACTTGTGGGGTTATTTCCTTTGATGTTTACTTGTGGGGTGCACCCCACAAGTATGTAATTCATTCCGTAATTAACCCCCTTTTACGGAATGAATAACATTAATATGCAAATGAGATACCTGTTATAAAAAATAAAAAAAAATATTTATCTAAGTGTCTTTATAAGGGTGGTGAGTGGGCTTCAGGAAAAACACGCACCCCACAAGTACTCTCTCATGCGGACGTATAAGCTTGAATGAACATTGGTGGAAGGCTATAGATGATCAAATCAGACGCTGCGTAACGTACCGATAAGCTTGAATGGACATTTATAGAATACTCTAGACGGTCAAACCAGACGTCGCTGTAAGTACGGACACACTTGATTTGTTTCTTTCATTGGGTTTTATGATTGGTTAACATTATTTCAGTTATATCACGTTGACAATTCACTTACTCATGCCACATGGGTAAAGACCAGGACTAGGCTAGCAAATGTATCATGACCACTGCGACTGGAGATTGACTCGGTTCCAAATCCCCGAGGCTAACCACTCGGCCAAGACGGATGCTTGACAAGCTTGAATGAGCATTTGTAGTAGGCTCTAGACGGTCGAACAAGACGCTGTCATTTTTCAATGTGTCATTGACTTAATTGATTTAATTTTGTACCATGGGGTGACGTAATCGAAAAGGGAGAAACCAATGTTATTATTGTTAAAAAAGATTTTGGTCATTCTTATTGTATAGACGACAAGGTGTCATCGGTTCCCATAGAGTAATTAAGTTGTCTCTGCTTCCTTCCGTTATGAAAACCTCGCTGTTTTCACGATTTCATCCGATTTCTAAAATTCATTGGATTCGTATCCGGTTTTTCATGTTTCGTTCGAGATGAACGATTCGTACCAACTGGTTTTCGCTCTTTGCTCTTGGGGAACTGACTGACCATTTTCTTTTGTTTATTTTTCAGTTTTCTACTGGCATGTTCAAAACGATTAAAGTGACATTACAAACAAACAAAACAGACTTAATAATTCTTGCTATATGTTGACTATACATGTGAACTTTCATAATGCTCAATCTTGATCATAAATATCTTCTTTCTTTTTTATAATTACTTCGTGTTTTTTGTTTATATACTCCCGTTTTTGCTATCATACTTCTGCCAAACTGGAAGGAGAATATACTTCCCCCTCTCCTTCCAAAGCTTGTGTCACACTTATAACTAGAGGCAATAAACCTTAATATATGTTAATATTTAAGAACGTATGTTTGTTTTTTATCAAATGGATCTAGTTAGGGTATTTAAAACAATTTATTGGTAAAAAAAACACTTGAGAAACTTCAGCTTGTATGACACATTATAGTTGCAGTGAATGTTAAGCAAACCGTAAACCAAATGGTTTCAGGACTAAACTTGTCATTCCACGACTATACTTCACATGCTGAATATCACATAGATCGTAGCATATAAAACGTTTAATCGCTACGTCAATATTGACCCTTTCTGCTCTTGATAACCTTTTTATATAGGCTATGGTAGCCAGGTGAGCAATATAGGCACATCTTGGCCTTCTTGTTTAAAATAAAGGGACATTTGGCCTTCTTGTTCGAAATAGTTTCATCCTGTCTGCTTGCACAGGTTATTTAAATGTATTGAACTGCATCTGCTTCCTTTAAGTTGTGCGTGAAAATCATGCGCGGGGTCTTTGATGCTTTGCATCCAAATTCTTCTTGTCTAATTACTTGTGTCAGGTGTAATGTAAAGACATTCAATATCATATGGATGATTAAATGAAAAATGAAAACCATTGTTCGTCGTTCCTCCAAAACCAAACTATAAGGTAACACATATATGCATCTTAGTATGTTTTCGGCACTCACACTAGACTTATGTCAGATTGCCATGACTGCTCATAATGATGGACATACATCTTCGTCTAAACTCGTAAACTATTTGCTTAAATAGCCGACCTGATTGTTGGCGACCCTGGGATAACAAGGACGGGTGTCATATCATAATTTATCTCTTCTTGAATGTGTCAAGAGTTCATCAAATTGGATTTGAAAAACGTCATCCGAAATCTGACTTTGAAAGGTAAGAATATAGTTGCCGATAAAAATCAAAATGGACACTTTTTAAGTACCATACAAGTTATAGTCTTTCTCTAGAATAATGGACCATGGCAATGTGGCAAAAACTAAAGACTCTAACCATGCTGTACATAATAAAGAGCTGATCAGTTTAGCCCTCGCTGATCTCAACATCCCGAAGATTCGTATTTTCATGACATGGCCCATTAATGGGCTAAACTTGTTTCTAGATACGTTAATATGGATTAAGGTCGCACTTATGAGTTCCCACATACAGCAAATATGCAGAAGACAACTAGCCAAAAAGATGCAAAATAAAAGTACAATTATTAAATAGAGTGGAAAACCTTGTGTCAAAAGAAGAAATTGCTCGAGATGGGTCAAAATGCGTCGGTATGTAGGAAAGAGTCAAATCGGGTCATGTTGTATCCCATTTTTGTCATGATAAATCGATTTGCTTGAAACCAATGATACTGTCGCAATTCTAAGTCAAGTTTATGATACACATGTATTGAAAGGTACGCAGAAAGGAATGGATCCAACCAAACTGTGGATTTCAACAGATTTGCCAAAGTCAAAAAGTCTTCAAAATTCGCACATGTACCCCCTCTTATTCTCGGATTATAAAGAGAAATTCTATTCATCACATAAATTGATTTATGAGGCGTATTTTGAAAAAAGTGTACATGAAATGTGCCGGGTTTGGCGCCAAAGTGGCTAACGTTATAACGTCAAGCCGCTGATTGTTTGGTTTCCCTGTTGCAACAAAGACTTGAGCGTAAGACTGGAAAACAATTTAGCAGTGTCATATGATATTTATGAAATGGGATGTTGACACTCCTAGAGAGGGCTTTATGTAGAGAGAGAGAGAGAGAGAGAGAGAGAGAGAGAGAGAGAGAGAGAGAGAGAGAGAGAGAGAGAGAGAGAGAGAGAGAGAGAGAGAGAGAGAGAGAGAGAGAGAGAGAGAGAGAGAGAGAGGGAGAGAGAGAGAGAGAGATCTGGTGGGCGTTAGGGCGTAAAACAAATAGATAATCATTGTATCCGTATTTATTTACAAAAATCTTAGGTAAAAACAATAAAATGTATTGTTAATGTATTTGTTATGTCAATTGTATAACATGCTACAGATATATTTTGACTTTTCCAAACCGTATAACGATATATAACAAATATAAGCACTTTACAATAATAATAACAAACAATGAGTGTCTAAACAAT
>JASEVX010001507.1:0-15410 GCA_031761405.1 Serripes groenlandicus | reverse complement strand
ACTAAAAGTATGGTCGCTGTAGACAGGGAACTGCTTTTCCAAGGAGGTTAAGCACAGGTTTGACTGTATGTAGATATGAGCGGCTAGTGAGATTGGTTCTGATTGGGACTCCGTAACGAGATCATATACAGGTAAATTGACGTAAAACTAATGAGCTACAGTTCTAGTATGTTGTCTAAAGATTAATATATGACTAATTTACATGTAGAAGGAAAGTGAAGGCTCTGGCTAGACTCTGAGGGTGCACAGACTCACTCACTTACACTAGAACCGAAAACTTGGACTGTTCACAGTTTTATTTCATTCAAAAAAGTTATCAAAGAATTCAAAACAAATCTGACCTTAGTTATGTTTGCGTTTTCCCTCCATTAACTACATATCATGCATGTGTGGAGATGGTTTTCTTGTGACGCGACTGCACAGGTAGCTGGACTGGACTGAAATAAAACCACGAAAAACACAAGGTTTGTGGTTCTAGCGTGAGTGGGCTCACCCGAGTATTTGCGGTTCACAGGTGCAAGAACCACTATGGCCTGACGCGGCATACCTAGTAAATTGGAGATGCGTCAATGAAAAATCGGTCTAATTCCATCTGCGGTTTGGCATCACCGAAAGGTACAACATTCGCGAAAATAGATGAGGGTTACGCTTCTATAATTTTTCAACTGGAGCTACCTATCCACACATATTACATGAAGGCCGAATGTGAAGGATCTGGCGAGCCTGTGTGTATATACAGACTCGCACGAGTATCCACTGATCGCGTCTGAAACAAACGTACTTTTCTGATGGTGCGGTTTGTATATAAATTGGAACTTTTTGAAAGACAGGGCATGTGCCAAAACGGTGTTGTATTTCGGGAATTTTTTCTTTTTTTCTGGTTCTGAAGGGGTCCATACGTAAACATAAACAATATGTATGCATTGTTTACGAAAGATTAAAATCACTAATCTATATTGGTTGATCTCGTATTATGTTCATAATCCATGTACATTGCGAGAAATAGGTGAACATTTTATTATATATTAGTGAAATATTGATTTTGTAATTCTGGTATTTGGTAATTTGTTTAATCGTATGTGATTGAATGTGAATAGTGCCATTTTATGTGTAGCCTAAGTGTTTGTGCAAGACCTGCGTTTTCCTTTTTATCATTTAGTAATAGTGTTTTGTTTACGCCACTCCCGACATTTATTTTAGTAATAACACGGAAGTTAAAGTGTACATACTTTATTTGCTCAGCTTGTCGGCAACGGCAGGATCATAAGTTCGAATCTTGACTTCTCAAGATTCTATAAGGCAACAAGCAGCATTCGTCTCCCATCAACAGACAAATGAGTGTTAACGAGAAAGAAGCCAGTTGCCTGAGGATAGTCATGTGTATAAATGTGCGAGAAAACCGGGAAATCGACAGTTAAGAAGGGGAACTGGCCGCCGAGATACTGAAATACGGTTGAAGCGGAATTAAATCCATATTAATCAATGGTTAAATATCGATTCTTTAAAAGAAAGTGTGGCTTATCATGAGCTTTTTCTCCTTTTGATTTTTTTTTTTTTCAAAAGTCGTCTGTTGCAGAGGCGTCAGAAAGCGTCTGTATGCGGAAAAGAGTTACGTAACTAGGCGTCCTTAGTTTGAACGACGTAGATCAAGACTACACTACACGTATGTGCGAGTTCGTACCACTCTTTGACGTCTGCAAATGATCGTTAAAGTGTCGTGTCATCTTGCAGTAAAATTCCTGTTACATAACTGTATCTTATACCGTAATTCGGAATCAGTCGTGACCGAGCGGTAGAGCGTTGCGGATTCGAGACTAAGTGTCCCGGGATTTACGCCGTGCTCGCGGCAGTTGATGTTGACTGTGGTCTAAGGCAAAATGGCAAGGCACATTCCCTAGCCTAGTACTTGTTTTAAAATCGCTCACGAATCCGTTATGACCGAGGGATTAGAGGGATTAGCGTGATTGATTTAAAACAGGTTATCTCGAACTTTGACACACTGTTAGCGGCGGTCAAGGTTTAAGTTACATAAGGCAAAGCACATATCCTAGCTTAGTTCTCGTTTCTCGCTTAGTACTCCGCTTTGACCGATGGGGTTAGCGTGGTTGATTTAAAATGGGTTATCTCGAACTTTGACACACTGTTTGCGGAGGTCAAGGTAAGGCAATGCACATATCCTAGCTAAGTTCTCGTTTCTCGCTTAGGAATCCACAATGACCGAGGGGTTAGCGTGGTTGATTTAAAATTGGTTATCTCGAACTTTGACACACTGTTAGCGGAGGTCAACGTTTAAGTTAAATAAGGTAAGCCACCTTTCCTAGCCTAGTTCTCTTTAATCGCTTAAAAGAAACGCTATGGCCGAATAGTTAACGTGAATGATTTGAAATCGGTTGTCCCGGAATTAACTCCTTGTTAGCGATGGTTAATGTTAAAGTGATCTAAGGCAAGGCACATTTCCTAGCGTAGTACTCGTACATCGCTTTGGAATCCTCTATGGCCGATAGGTTAGCGTGAATGATTCGAAATCGGGTGTCACGGAATTAAATCACTGTTTGCGACAGCCATGGTCAAGTGGTCTATTGCAAGGCAGATGCCATCGGCTAGTACTCGTACATCGCTTAGGAATCATGTATAAATTAACCCTTTCCCTCATACGACAATTATGCAGCAGACGACTTTGAACATATTTTGGAAACAAAAAATGGAAAATCTCTATAATTGAATGGATAACCTATGAGTAAATGAGGAAAACATTGTGGCAAAAGGAGAAATTGCTCGTTTTGAGCAATTTCTTTTTTTGTCATTATGTTTTCAAAAAGCCGTCTGCTGCAGAGGCGTCAGAAAGCGTCTATATGGCGGAAAGGGTTAAAATACTTTAACAGTGTTGCTTGCGACCATTGAGATAAAATGAGATATTTTTTCTCTTTCCCATCATATATGTTTTTAAAAAATCGGGTATTTTGAGACACTATCTATACCAGATAATACGTTTAGATCCTAAGAACGATAGACTGGTGAAATGGTGGTGAAAAGAGAAGTACCTGCGTAATGATAAGTGATATAAATAGCCGGGATATACTATACTAATAGCAGTGATAAATACCAAGCTGATATATATGAAACTAATTAGATATCGAGAGTGATTGATTGGGGTTTAACGCCGTTTTCAACAATTTGTAAGTCCTATCGCGGCGGCCAGTTCAGCTACTCGTGTGTTTTCTCATACCAATAATCAACACAGCGATCTTTCCAAGCAGATGGCTGCTTTTCCACATAGACTGTAAGCCCACTGGTGGAAGACGAATAATGACGTTTGGGTCATAATGTCACAATAGATAATCGAGAACTATGACCTGAACTATACATGTGATATATCATACATGTAGGCCATGTCAAAGTGCAATTATCAAAACGAGCTCGACATACGTTGATTAACCCTTGCTGATTGACGCTTTTACAGCAGACGACTTTTGAAAACATTGTGACAATAGAAAAAATTGCTCAAGATAAGCAATTTACTCCTTTTGCCACAATAATTTCAATTCTTTTCAATAATCAAGATTATTTTACATCGATATATTTCAATTATTGCCTTGTCGTCTGCCTTGTCGTCTACTGCAGATGTGATACAAGTGGGAAAAGGTTAATCAATCGTCTGATTGTTTGACACATTTTAATACTGTCTGTTTGTTGTTACATATATAAGAATGGAACATAGATGCGGATTATTGTATTCGAAGATGACCATTTCAAAAGGGATGTATTAATGGATATCAGTAAATGGTGGTATATAATTATGTACATGGAGTATATAGTGTATTAAGACATGCCACGAAAATGGACGCCTTATACTGCAAAAGCTGCAGACGAAATAGCCAGTTTCAGACGATGTCCTGAATGTAAGTGTTCCGCCTCGGTTTGTTTGTTTGTTTGTTTGTTTACCAAATACACCCTGTTTAACCATTATCCTGCTGAATTCCTTGTTGTTTTCTGTCACCATAGACTTGATTGTGACATGTTCTTGAACATCGCTGGTGTAGTTTTTAGCGGACATTACTATTTATGCAAAGGGAATGATGTAAACTTATATAAGTTTGTTTATTTGAGCCATTCCACGGGAAAACCAACATTATGGACTATGCGTAATGTATCGACCCAGATCAGCCTGCTCAGGCTTATCCGGGCCGACACATGCCGTCTCAGGAGAATAGAGGTATCGAGTAATAATTCCTGAAACAGAAACTCCACAGAAGGTGAACAAAGTATGTCCTAATTAGCCTGCGCGGCATGCTTAGGCTGATCCGGGTCGATACTTTACGCAGAGACCACAATGTTGGTTTTCTCGCGGGACGGCTCATATCATCTGCGTAATGTATCGACCAGATCAGCCTGCGCTGTCCGCGCAGACTGATCCGGCCGACACATTCCGTCTTAGGGGGAAAGATGTATTGAGTAGTGATTCCTGAAACACAAAATGCAGCTGCGGCGATAGACATCTGCGTAATGTATCGACCAGATCAGCCTGCGCTGTCCGCGCAGACTGATCCGGCCGACACATTCCGTCTTAGGTAGATAGATGTATAGAGTGTGTTTGGATGGTGTTTTACGCCGCTTTTAACAGTATTAGTTATATGACCGCATTTCCTACCACGGGTATAGTACCAGTGCGTTACCCGTATTATTTATGATGCCAACTATGCACCAGTCGTAATAATAGTCCCGCATGTGCATGCAGAAGAATTTGTTAATACAAAAGCAGAACTTGCCTTCAAAGAGCAATCTTTCTGTCTTACTGTTAGTATGTTCACGTATATGCGTAATGCCGCGGTCGTAGTTAACCCTTTTCTACATATAGACGCTTTCTGACGCCTCTGCTGCAGACGAGAATTGGAATAGTTGTGATAAAAGCAGAAATTGCACACAATGACCAATTTCTGCTTTCATCACAATGTTTTCAATTGTATTCAATACTTGTTCCTTCATATATGTCTCGGGTTTCAACAGTTATAACTTAATCTTCCTAAAGTCGTCTGTTGCAGATGTGTTGTATGTATGCGGGAAAGGGTTAATGTTATGATTTGTTGTTTTCATTTGGTGTGCCAAATATCTGCTGGAGCGCTTTCTTTTTTCATATTTCGTATTTAAACTCTCTCCCATGGCTTAGTAATTGGTCTACTGGCGTAAACGTAGAAATCTTCAACCCTTCCCCTCATACAACAAATATACAGCAGACAACTTTGAAAACATCTAGGCAAACATATGGAAGCTCTCTATAAACAAAAGTACAAGAGAAAGTTGATGCAAGGCATCAATGTCGCCGGAAAAGACTGCATTGATTTATTTTTTAACACACATGTATTCTTGACTTTCATTAGTCTAAACATACACATAATGTTTTCATAAGGACTAATTCCAGGATTTTTGAAATTCCATATAGATCTATAAATTTCAGGATTTCTTTTGGTCAGGATTTTGGATGTTTTGTATTTGTCAATAAAACCACAACAAATTAATACATTTTGGGATTTAAATCTACATGCAATAAAAAGCTATTAAACCCTTTCCATGTCTGAAGCAGCAATGAAAACCTTTAAATGCTTAAAACATTGAGAAAACGGTTAAATTGCTGAAGACATGAACTTCCTCCTTTTTTAATAATAATTATAATAAATATTTCACAGATGTTAAAATTTATTCTCACATGTTTAAAAAGTAGACCACACTTAAAACAACATATCAGCTAAATTGTTTATCTAAATCGTTGATGCATACAATATATGTTTGGCGCAAGAGAAATGCCAGTTGCGAGTCCCATTACTATTTAATTGGTGGCAAGTATGAAATTAATTGGGTGCGAAAGAGCAGTTTTTCTTTATTTCTAAGTCTATTGTTTATCAGAGTTTGTTCTTCTCTTAATTTGTTTCAAGCCAAATAAACATTTAATATCACATACATTTAATCATTTAAGTGTGTAATATTAGCTATCTATCTGTAATAAGGTGTTTGAGCATTTTTTCAAAATGTTGACCCTCGTTTAAAGATCGAGTCGAGTGTCAGACATCGAAGAAAGTGAATAAAAAAATCAGGCAAAGCTTTAGTGCATGTTTTATTCCACTGCATTCGAGAGAAAAAAGCATTTATATAGTATCTTTCTTTCTCCTACATTCGACCCATGCACTCGAGTCGTGACGTTTAAGAAATCAATTTGTCGTGCGACATTTTTTGTCTGCATAAGTCACTTTTCTAAGTTTACATTTTACTTCCGGTTACTTTGCTTTGTTTACATTTTGGCAATATGAAACTAGGTCACGAACTGAGGAAAAAGCGTTTCGACGTTCGAGACCGATAAACAGGCTTATATTGGATACATATTTTCACAAACAATTTCTTATTTTTGTTTCTGTTACCAGTTTATGTTGATACTTATCTATTAAAAGGAAAATTCGACGTGATTTACATATCGATAGTCTGCCGCAAGCAGGTGCGCGTATGTAAACAAATTTGACTGTGCGACGTAAAGGTTTGTAGTTATCGCCTTTTGATTACATAGTTTATGAAAATAAAGTATCCCAGTCTAGCTAATAGGGACTGTTTTGTCTTCGTAAATAAAACACAAAAACGTAAATGCCAGTCAAAATAAAGAAACTGCACATACTTAAAACATCGGAATATTTATTTCATTTTAGATGTGTCATAACTTAGTGTTTTTAAACAAACGCAATTGAAATATGTTCAAGACATTTAAAAAAAGAAAAAATCTAATAATAACCCCCCCTCCCATGTCATTTCCGAAAACCTATTAAAAATAGAAGTCGCGGGCTTCTGCCCGGTGACTAATAATAATTGAAGAGAGTTGAAAAATATTGCGGAAAATGAGAAATTGTTCATTATGGTATATAGTAAATAGAGAGAACTGTCCAACAATTTAAAAGATCGTATTTTTTAAAAATGTATTATTTGGTAGTTATATATGAGCCGTTCCACGAGAAAACCAACATTGTGGTCTCTGGGTAAAGTATCGACCCGGATCAGCCTAAGCATGCAGCGCAGGCTAACCCGGACAGACAGTTTTCGCCTCCTGTGGATTTTCTGTTTCAGGAATCATTACTCTATACATCTATATCCCTGAGACGGAATGTGTCGGCCCGAATTAACCTTAACATATATTGCGCAGGCGGATCTGTTCCGATACATTACGCAAATTCCATAATGTTTGTTTTCTCGTGGAACGGCTCATATTCTAGTGGCAGTGCCTATAATTTTCAAACTCGATGTCAACATTAATCTTTCGTAGTTGAGATGTTACATCTGCTCGCTCACATGTTTCCAAAGCCGATGAGTCTGTAAATGAAGTTAAGGGTCAACAAAAACTCGAAGACATTATCAGGATTATTCCAGGAGAATATGGGACTGTTTTCGCTGTCTGTTCTAATTTGATTTTGCGAGGGCTCTAGGGACTGTTCGATGGAAGTAAAATACCACTTCCGACTCGGCTTTCACAGGTTCGGAATACCACAGCTGTTAATGATCCCAGTAACGAGCTGGAAAACACCGCTACCTGTGAATATGTGTCACATGGTTTGCCATTCAGGTGGCTTTAAATCGTTCGAACTTTGCTAATCTTACAGTTAATTAACGCTTTCCCTCATACGACAATTCTGCAGCAGACAACTTTGAACGTACTTTGTCAAAACATAGAAAATCTCCATAATTGAATGGATAACCTATGACAAAAAGTGGAAAACATTGTGTCAAAAGGAGAAATTGCACGTTTTGTGCAATTTCTTCTTTTGTCACTATGTTTTCAAAAAACAGTCTGCTGCAGAGGCGTCAGAAAGCGTATATACGAGGGAAAGGGTTAAAGCTAAAATATGTTTGTGAATTAGTCAGTATGTATTTGAGTGTGCTTTCTTTGTTTGGTATGGCATAAGTTAGTGCAAAATGGGAAATACTGTATTGATTTCATACGACCATAAATATCTTGATTTGTTTTTGTTTGTATGGTGTATTTACGTGTAAAACAACATACAAACAGCCAACAAAAGGGGCTAACAAAGCTCGTTGATTGAGCATCAAGGACGGTAACTTTCTCGTTAAATTCCTAAAATGTCATTGTACGAGTTAGTTCCCTTGTGACTAAAATCCGTTTCAATTCGCCTACTGAAGTGTTTGCGTGCCGACGACCACGTACTCGGCTAATAAATTGTCTTACCCAAAGACATTTGTAAACAACATGCTAATAGAGTATTTATATTGACTTAAACCCGTTATCTCATACTACATATAGATCTGCAGTAGACCATTTTGAAAACATATAGGCAAAACTTTGAAATATTGATTATTACGTATATATGAAAGTATGAAAAGTTTTAAATTGTGATAAAAGGAAACATTTCTAATTATTGCCAACTTCTAATTGTGCATGTATGTTTTCAAAAGTCGTCTGCTGCATTATCAAGTGTATTTAAGTGATAAGATGTTCTAGCGTCGGCTGCTTTACGTGAAAATGTAACTTAGTTTGATTTGAACGTATCATTTTGATGCCGACATGAAAACACGAGGGATACATCAGAAATAGTTTGAATTTGAGCAATTGCTCATTTCTCGTAATGTTTTCAAATGCAGTCGTCTGCCGCCTCTGCAGCAGACGACTTTTGAAAAAACTGTTACAAAAGGTGAAATTGCTCAAAACGAGCAATTTCAGCTTTTGCCACAATGTTTTCAAGTCTATTTAATAATCATCCTCGGTATCCAGCTATTCATAAACTATTTCATATTTTTCATGAGTAGCCTGGGTACCGAGGATGTTTAATCATAAAACACCCATTAATGAAAATTTCAGTTTTCAAAGTCGTCTGCTGCAGATTTGTTGTAAGTGTCACTGTGAAAGGGTTAAGTGTTAACATCTGGGGAAAGGTACAACTATTTCCTATCTACAACAAATCAACAGCAGACGACTTTGAAAACATCTATATGGATAAAGATGGAAATTCTCTAAAAACCGAAAGTATATAGTTATCATATTGAGTTCAAAATAGTGTGGTAAACGTCAACAATTAATTTATCCTTTTGCCCAGGGACACTATATTACACTATAGTGTCCCTGTTTTGCCACATTGTATTCGAATGTCGTTTACTGCAGATGCGTCAAACTGCGTCTATAGAAGGAAAGGATTACAGAATGAATAGATATACTAAATAGAGTCTTGGTTTCTTGTTATTGGATGAACTACGGGTATTTAAATAGGTCATTGACCACTCATACGTTATCAGTATTTGGTCATGGAGAAATAAGTATATTTCGCCTTTAACCGTTTAACCCTGCTCCTCATATAGACGCTTTCTGACGCCTCTGCAGCAGACAGCTTTTTGAAAACATAGTGACAAAAGAAGAAATTGCACAGAACGTGCAATTTCTCCTTTTGCCACAATGTTTTCCACTTTTAGTCATAGGTTATCCATTTAATTATAGAGATTTTCTATATTTTGATACAATATGTTCAAAGTCGTCTGCTGCAGAATTGTCGTATGAGGGAAAGGGTTAACTCCCGAGTTTTCAGTTTTAGACTTTTCGAAATAGTACATAAAATCAAATTGGTAAATCACGCCAAAAAGACCGTATTTTATTTAGAGCAGAACACGTTTAAGGGGAAAAGAGAAATAACTAATATGGGGAATGTTCACCTTTACTCGACATCATTTAACAGGTCGTCTGCTGCGCAGGTATCACAAATTGTATATATGAGGGAACCGATACGACTCTTGAAATTTCGTTTTGTGTAAGATAATGCGCTATTCTTTTGCACACAACACCTGTATCTTCCGTCAACTACAAGCTGGAACGTCAAGACACATTTCAGGGTCACGTGACGTTACGTCGTGCATCAATAAAACTCAAGTCGGGATGTTGTTGACATGTGTATTCGTTTTTTTTTTAAAATAAGACGAACGTTTACAAGTTGACCGTGTAATTGTGTTCGCTTTTGTTCTACATACGACATATTAATACATTCAGCCAGGGGGCAAAAGATGGAGAGGAAAATAACGAAACCGAGTAAAAGTGTTAAATTGAGAAGTAGGTTTTTCTTTTGATTTTACTTTCTTTATTTTAATTTTCTATGCATGAATTGTGTTGAACTTAAAAATGCAAAATATGTTATTTGAGACGAAGATTTGACTAAGGAAGTTAGATATACCATATTTCGCATGTCAATTATCTTTCTCCTACCAGGGCCTTTCAAATTGAAAGACCCTGCTCCTACCAACAACAAATTGATCCAAAACGCTCTTGTCAATGTCGTCTGCATTTAGTTGCTTTGCACGTTCAATATGATTGTTCACTAACGTTTTACTTCTTTTTTTGCCGACGTCGTCTGCTTTTGGCGTACGAGCAGAAGGTCTTTTCTCCCACAGTATAATTGTATTATTTTATTTTATTTAATGCACCATTCGAACCCTTTCTGTAACAACAAAATTAAGTCAAAACATATGGAAACCCTATGAATGATTGTTTAATTGTTTATCCCTCTCTCACTTGCAAATGCATGTTGATGCAACTGCAGAAGATGACTGTTGAGACAAAAGGAGAAATTGAAATTTCCCCCCTTTTGCCATGATGTTTTTTACTCAATATTTAAAATTCCATATTGCTGCCTAGATGTCTCCGAAGTTGACTTTCTTAATACGAAATTTCCATCTTACGTTTTTGATAGCAGTGCTTCCCTGTTGTGGATGAATTCAGATTCTGTTTGTATCAGATGGCTTAGGATTTTTTTTTTTCAAAACTATTCATCCAATTTTCCAGATGTTCAAATATGTTTATGTCCAATGTTTTCAAATCAGATGGTTAATTTTATAACTGTTTTATCAGGGAAAGGGTTAAATTTTGAAGAAATCTAATGGTTTATTTGTTCGAGCTTACATGGTCATTAAACCTATTGGGTTAATAGATGAAAAGATTTCCATTATGAGTGAGCACTAGGAGATTTCCATTGAAATGTTAAAAAGCACCCTCCCATTTCATCCTTAATCCTTTCCCAAATACAATAAATCTGCAGCAGAGGACTTTGAAAACATTTTGGCAAAAATGGAAAAGCTCTATAAATGGTGGTATAATTACTGAAATGAGTTGAAAACATTGTGGCAAAGGAAGAAATAGCTTGTTTTGAGCAATTTCTACTTTTGTCAAAATGTTTTCCAAAGTCGTCTGTTGCAGAGGGTATCCGGACATAATGTGAATTATAATGTTAAAGCAGCATACCAAAAGTGACAACAGTATTTGAGTGAAACAGTCCATGATCTATCACTTTTATCAGCTATCCACACATCCCATTTAACATCCTGGCATCCCATAACACTTGTGGTGTGCTGCTCTAACATTATAATTCACAATAAAATGTTTTCGAAATGAACTGTGGCATTCTGTCCTCTTTTCATATTGTGGTATTTTGTCTGTGGACATTATATTATGTCCTGTGGCATTTTGTCTGTGGACATTTTGTCCTGGATTCATAGCAGAGGCGTCGTGGACATTTTGTCACGGATTTGTTGCAGAGGCGTCGTGGACATTTTGTCCCGGATTCGTTGCAGACACGTCATGGACATTTTGTCCCAGATTCGATGCAGGGGTGGTTCGGACATTTTGTCCCGGATTTGTTGCAGAGGCATCTATATGTGGGAAAGGTCTAACCCTTTACCTCATTATCAAATGATGACTTGAAATGTAAATTGCTCACTATGCTGTAGAAGCGTCAGAATGCATCTGTTTATGGGAAAGGAATTATGCATGCTTACCAACCCTCCAGATTCAATCGTGAGTCTCACGATTTGAAGGGCGTAACCCCACCCCCACGATCGTGAGGGAGAAACTCACGATTTTCGAAAATTCGAAAACTTTTTTTAAAATCAAATCATGAGGATAAATGTACTGAAAATTACTACAATCATTTTCTAACATCAACTTTTTGACATATTGTCACTGATAAAAGGCCCTTTCTTTCAACAAGTTCAAAACAATGTGTGTAGCTCAACTAAATGATTAATACATGTATGTATATTTCTTCTCCATGTGTCTTTATTCCATTGGTACCCGTGTTTTTCATTCAAAAGTATGTCTTTAAATTAAAATGTTGTTAATATATATTAAATATTGAAAGTATTGTACATGTAAGTTGTATCCCTGCATAGTTATCTAAATTCCGTTCTATTGTGAACATTTCTACTGTTAAATTCATGGCGCTGAAGCCTGAAAATCTCCCCCTTCAAACCCCAATCCCCCACTTTGAGATTATGAAACTCCCCCTTGAGGATGAGAAAAGGTTAGTAAGCATGATTATGGGATTATCTCTATTAAAATGAAAGTGTATAGAGCTCTAATTTCTTCTTTTGCCCCCATGTCTTTCTAAAGGTTGTCTGCTGCAGATGCGTCAAAAATGCAAGTTGGAAAGAGAAAGTATAAATATTTAATAGAGTTGCAAACATTGTAGCAATTGAAGGAGAAATGCTCACTGATATTTTTTCCTCTTTTTTTAACAATATTTTGAAATTCCCCTGCCATATATACTTCATAAAGAGTCTGCATGAGGACAGGGTAAGATTTCTTTCCTCTCTTCTCTATCTAGTATACAAGCACAAAAATAAATCCAAAATATTATGGCGCAGCCATTTTTCTATGCATCGCCACATAGGAAAATATCGGAAATGTAAGGCGTCATTTCAATTTATTTATGTGTATTCTATTCTGTTCTGTCAAAACTAAAGTGAAAAAATCCCACGGGTGATGTCGGAGTTTGGAGTAAACAACCATGGGTATCTCACGATGATGATGCAGAGGACTTTTGAATACATAGCGGCAAAAGGGAAAATTTGGGTATCATGAGACAATTTCTCCACTTGCCAAAATGTTTTCAATATTTTTTACTTTATCTTAACCCTTTCCCACATAGGACAATTCTGCAGCAGACGACTTTGAACATATTTGCTCAAAAGATAGAAAATCTCTATAATTCAAAATGGAATAACCTATGTCTAAAAGTGGTAAAACATTGTGCAAAGGGAGAAATTGCTCGTTTTGAGCAAATTTCTTCTTTGGTCACATAATGTTTTTCAAAAGCCGTCTGCTGCACAGGCGTCAGAAAGCGTCTATATGATGGAAAGGGTTTAGAGGATTTTCAAAGTTTGGCCTAAGCATTATAAAAGTTGTCTGGTTTATTGTATGTTGGAAAGAGTTAAGAGATTTCATAATTTATCCTACATGTTTTTCAAAGTGTCTGAGCTGCATGTTTGTTTTAGCTCACCTGTGCAATCGAAGTGCTCAGGAAGTGAGTTATTGTGATTGCCCCTATGTCCGGCATCCGTTGTCCGTCGTCCGGCGTCCGTCAACATTTTTCCTCTCTGTAAACCGGTTGGGTCAACTGGATGAAACTTCACAGAAAGCATCCTCTCAAATGTCCTCACCAGAATTCCTTAAAAATTTTTGGGATCCATGCAGAATTCTGGTTTCCATGGCAACGAAATGAAAAAACTTTAAAATTCTTAAAAAATCTTCTCCTCGCGAAAGTGTCAGGCCGATTTTCAAATTATTTTGTAGAAATGATCCTTGGGTGACCCTCTATCAGATTCCTTCAAGCCATGTTGATTGGTCGAAAACATGGCCGCCATGGGGGGGGGGGGTGGGGGGGGGGGGGGGGCTATTTTGCAGTAATATGGCTATAGTGCAAACTTAAAAAAATCTTCTCCTCCAAAAGTGTCAGTCGATTTTCAAATAATTTTGTAGACAATGTTCCTTGGGTGACCCTCTATCAGATTCCTTCAAGCCATGTTGATTGGTCGAAAAACATGGCGCCAGGGGCGGGGGCTATTTTGCCTTTTATGGTTATAGTGAAAACTTAAAAAATCTTCAACATTTTCTCCTCAATAACCAGTGGGTCAATTGGATGAAACTTCACAGAAAGCATCCTCTCAATGACCTCACCAGAATTCCTTCAATTTATTGGGATCCATGCAGAATTCTTGGTCTTCCACATGGCAACGAAACGAAAAAAAAAACTTCAAATTCTTCTCCTCCAAATTGGTTGGCAGATTTTGAACTTATTTTGTAGAATGTTTCCTTGATGACCCTCTATCAGATTCCTTCAAGCCATGTTGATTGGTCAAAAACATGGCCACAAGTGGGTCGGGGCTATTTTGCCTTTTATGGCTATAGTGAAAACTTAAAAAATCTTCTCCTCCAAAAGTGTCAGGCCGATTTTCAAATAATTTTGTAGAAATGTTCCTAGGGTGACCCTCTATCAGATTCCTTCAAGCCAAGTCGATGGTCGGAAACTATGTCCGCCAGATGGGCGGGGCTTATATAGCTAAGTGAAAAAAAAAAATCAGGTGAGCGATTCCAGGCCATCATGGCCCTCTTGTTTTATGGGAAAGATGGGTTAAGAACCCTAAGTTGTGAGTACCAAAACACAGGATTTGGTAGGGTTACAAGAGATCAATATTGTAGGAAAAGGAGCAGTTTACTCCTGCTTAACTAGATATTTTTACATGTCAGAAAGAGAAATTGGCTGAACTGAAGCCCCCAACAGACAGCTTCAGATTGTATTTGAATGATGGAAATCAACACTGTATATATAAGCTTACCCCTTTCCCTCTTGTAAATACATTCTGATGCATCTGCAGCAGACGAGATGTGGGTTAAGTAACTTTGCGAATCACCCTAAACCTTTGAATACAGGATATGGAAACAGAAATGCGCAGAAGGACATTTCATTTGTTACGCTTAATATTTTTAGACCGCCTCATTGGTGAAGTGATAGAGCGTCCTCCTAAGGTTCGAAAGGTCATGGGTTCAATCCCTGACCCCGTTATACCAAATACTTTTAAAAAGGTTGTAATGGCTGCCCGTCTTGGATGCTGAGGATTGAGGGGTTAATTAGCATTACGACTGACTGGGCTTGTGTCAGGTGTAAAAGACTAGAAGTACTGGTAACTTACCACCCTGAGTAGGAAAACGCCGTGATGTAAATGATTTTTTTTTGAAATTTTCTATGCTTTAGTTTCTGAGATAATAATTTTCATATTGAATGAATGAATGAATGAGCTAAGGTCATTCAGCGCGCAATTAAATTTAATTATTCATGATCCCTGGGTAAACAAACCAGTACTAGGCTAGAAAATGTGCCTTGCCCAAGGGCACTCCACCATGACCGTTGTGCCGCGACTGGGGATCGAACCCAGGACACCCGGTTTCGAAATCCCCGACGCTAACCACTCGACCACAGCGGATTCCGTTTATTGATAAGGAAAAGGATTAAATTATAAATGACCTGTGTAGAGCTGTCTGTTTGAAAATACCTGAGGGTAAAAATAAATATATCTAGATACATGTACTCATCAGCTAATAGGAAGTACATATAACT
>JASEVX010001506.1:2500-10000 GCA_031761405.1 Serripes groenlandicus | reverse complement strand
TGATGCTATATGTGAAAACACACGAAGTATAAATAGAATATATAGCCATTATTCCCGAAATATCGAAAAGTGTTGTTCATAAACAACGCAACAAGTAGAGACACCGTAAGACTAGGCAGCTCTGGACCTCTGGGTATGGCCGCATATCAACCGAAAGTAACTTTTCCGGAAGTAAGTCTGCAGTATTCTGAAATATTGACTGAATGTGATAAAGATGAAGTATTTTCTAAGTCTGATGAAATTGAATATCAGTGCGAGGCTATACATGAGAGCGTTAAAGATGTCGGGCAGTTATTAGTCAGTGAGAAATGTCTAATACACAGAAACAACGACGTTGAGTATTTCTGTCCTGCCCACGATCAAGTCGTGTGTGAGACGTGTATACAAATATCACATCGAGCATGCGATCCTTTGAAAGAAATTGCAGACGTGTCTGTTGGTGTTTCATTTACTCCGGATTTTCAAAAACTGAAGGAGGAATTGGCAAAGCTGGAATTGGACTGTGAGAAGAACGTAAACATTGTAGCCGATGAAACAAAGAACTTGAATGCAGTTTACGATGAAACCCTAGACGAAGTTACGAAGATGCTTAAGCGCCCGTACGATTACGACAAATCAATTCTTGAATCGATAACGAAGACTTCAACGGTAATCCAAAATGAAATTGATTCCATAAAAGTAGGCATAGAGCATGGCAACGAAAAACATAAATTCTTGGTGATGAAAAAGGCAGAGACTGAAATAAAAAAGTTTGAAGAGAGTTTGGAATCTGCAAGACGAGATGCTAGGATACAACGTTATGGCCTGTTGCCGCATACAAATGGTTATGCTTGCAATGAACGGCAAAGCCATGAAGTACTCGGACAATTACGCCTTTTCCCTGTATGTCTGAAGAAGATTACAATAGAAACCCAATCTGATAGACACCAATGCAGTATTTCTGGTCTAGAGCTTCTAGAGGGCCACCGTCTGCTAGTTTCAGATAATGGAAACAAGAAAGTCAAATTATTCAGCATTACGACCAGCTCGCTGTTGTTCGAGTTACCAGTCGAAACTACCCCCATGTTTCTCGTAAGGATTGACACAGAAATAGTGGCCATGACTACAGCTATGGAGAGAAAGATGTATATTATGTCAGTTACCGATAATATAGTTTTGACTGGCGATTTTGAAATAGAAGGAATTCCCAGGAATGTGGGTTCAAACTGTGGCAAAATCATTGTTTCCTACAGTGACGTACCGAAGACACAAATAATAAACCAAACTGGCCACGTGCAAAGGACAATTGAAATTCCGTCTGAAAATCAGAAAGAAATAGTACGAAAATGCTCGAACAGCTTCAGCCAAACAAACAAGTATTCAGATATCTTCTACCGAGCACTTAGTGATGAAAACAAAGTCGTCCAAATGAACTTCGTCGGAGATGTCATACATCACTTCGAGGCTAACGACATGAAATACCCTATCGACATCGCCCAATCGAAAAATGGAAGCGTGTACGTATGTTGCAGGGAATCTGATAATATCTTCAAACTATCCAATGATTTATCTGTTGGTCACGTGATTCTGGACGAAAGGCACGGATTGGTTAGTCCATGGTGCATGTCGCTCTGTGGTGAAGAAAATGTTTTGTATGTGGGTAGCTACTGTGGGAGGCACGTCCAAATGTTCAAAGTGTAACGGTTCTAATGTATTTGCTAATTTTCCTTGATTATCGACGCATGTAATTGAATAACAATTATACATTGATATCATTTAACCCTTTCCCATATACAACAAATCAGCAGCATAGCAATTTCTCTTTTTGTTAAGAGTGTTTTCAGTCAGTCGTCTGCTGCTGATCCGTCCAAATGCCTCTATGCGGGAAGACGTTAAACAATGAGTGACGCTACAGAAGAACAAACCACATTCGATTGTGATTTGTGTGGATTATTGTTATCTCCCTTTGTCTCTTGAGACTCTTATCATGATCTGTAATGATCGCTAATGTATATGTCAATGAAACATCCAAGTAGCATCGGACATACTGTGTTTTATTCATGGTCGGGTCATACCAGAGACTTTAAAAATGGTAGTAAATGCTGCCCTCCTTGGCGCTCAGGGTTACAGGGTTCATTACGACTGACCGGCTGGTGTCAGGATAAATGGACCCGTAGTACTGGTAACTTAGCCAAGAAACGCCGTGATATAACTGATCAAATTGTTTAAAGCGGCGTTAAGCATCATTCAATCAATATAGTATGGATGTGTATATTTGTCAGTTGCTACAACTGTCAAAAACTCTCCGAAGGTTGGTTTCGAAGAACGCCGATCAGATATTGAGGGCTTGGCGTGAAACGGTTGTAACTCAAAACCTATTCTGAAAACCCTGGATTAGGGGCAATTTTGACCCTTTTGTAAACAATGCAAATTTAGGTGCCATTGCTCAGAACGAGCAATGGCACCTAAATTTCCATTGTTTACCAAGAAAAATGATTTGACGCTTATAAAGACTTTATGGCGAGGTAAATAACATTGGTAAGAAAATACCAATTTTAGTTACAACCGTTTCACGCCAAGCCCTCGATATATACCCTATAGACTGCTGGAATCGGTTTCGTTACCTGACTAGGCTCTATTATATTAACTCTTTCAGCGCAAAAAGCAATCTTGAGGTTTTTGCAAACAATGCAGAGTCAGGGGAGACAGATCGTAACGAACTGTCTCCCCTGAAATAAACATTGTTTGCCTTTTAGTTATAACAAAATATTCCAAAACACTTATCACATGAAACATATAATCGGCCGATTATGAACATGGGATAATCTACGTTAAACAATTCGGCGCTTAAAGAATTAACTGCTAGACTCAAAAATCTTAATCTTGATATTCATTTAATTGGGTACTGATTCTTCCAAATTCAAAGTTGGACCACAGGGACTTGCTCCTCTAAAAATAGATATAACCCTATAGATGCATAGATATTAACAAGGGTGGACACAGTTTTCTGGGTCGCCTCGCTTCAACTCATTTTTTCAAAGTATTCGAACAAAAATATAAATTTGAACTACGGACTCAATCAATAATGCTTTTCTCTATCGAACGATACCAAAATAACGTGAATTTGTTCGCCCTACGTATGTTAATTCGTATGAAATATTTGTGAATTCGCCAAAAGGACAACAACTTTGACCAAAAACGAAAGTACCTTCTATCGTGATTATTTTTCCAGGAAACATTTCGGAATGATTCGTGTTTTTTCGCTGCTAAATAGTAAGTGTTATTGTGACAGAAAATAATCGCAATATCACTGACAATTACCGCAACGAAAAACACCGAAATATTCCGAAATGTCGATAGAAGGTACTTTCGTTTTTGGTCCAGGTTGTTGTCCTTTTTGCGAATTCGCGAATATTTCAAAGGAATTAACATACGTAGAGAGAACAAATTCACGTTATTTTAGTATAGTTCGACAGAGAAAAGCGTTATTGATCGATTCCGTACTTCAAATTCATATATTTGTTCGAATACTTTGAAAAAAATGAGTTGAAGCGAGGCGACCCAGAAAACTGTGTCCACCCTTGTTAATATCTTTGCATATATAGGGTAATTTTAGAGCAAGTCCCTGTGGTTGGACAAGTCTATTTTAAAAATTCAGCATGAAACCACATTCATCAACACAGGTATTGACACTATACAACTAGGTATTATATGTATAACAAGTTGATGTTTAATTTGGTCGTTTACTTTCAGTTTCGAAATATCTTTTTCTTATATGCAAACGGATTTTGATACATTTGGAGCAGGCAACTTTTGAAAACACTGTGTCAAAAGGAAAAATCGCTCACACTGGGAAATTTCTCCTTTTGCGATAATGATTCAACTGTCATCAATAATAGTACTTTCATTTACAGAGATTTTCCATGGTTTTCTTATTGAAAGGGTTATTTACGCGTAAATTATTTCATTTTCACAGAATGATTATGTCGTGGATTAAATTCATGGAATCAAAACTGAAACAGATATCGGACATCCTTACCTCTATTCATTTCTTAAGGCTTATCGATTTTTAAAAGGCCAAAAGAGATTGTTCGTTCACGACGATGGCTTTCAATACAGGGGTCGTGAGTGTTCGATTCCAAGCTCGGCCGGGTCATGCCAAAGACGTAAAGTTGGTAATAATGGCTGCCCTCTTCGGAGCTCATGGTTTTGAAGTTAGCATTAAGACTAACTGGCTGGTGTCAGGATAAAAGGTCCACTTAGTAGTATCGTTAACTTGCGCAGAAAACGCCGTGGTAAAATTAACAATTGTTGAAAGCGGCGTAAAACACCAAACAATCAACACAAATCAAATCAATTTGTCCAACCTTTTTTGGTCACACCTATCCTAACAAATTTTAATCGATATTCATTCAATGATTTAATTTTTAACAATGACGTTTTCAGGGTATACAATCACACAGTAGTTTTGTTTGTTTGTTTGTTTGGAGTTTAACGCCGCTTTCAACAGCTTTGGTCATATCACGGCGGTCAGTGCACCTACCCATGTTTTCCTGGCTTTCCCACACCAGTACTTACACAACATTCTTTCGAAGCCACTGACTACTTTCTCACATATATCAGAGGTGAGAGGCAATGGAAAACATCGCCCGAAAGAATGTCGCCGCAACCGGGTATCGAACCCGTGACCTCCAGATCACGAGTCAGATACGCTACCAATTGAGCTACCCGGCCGGGTCAATCACACAGTAGAAACTGTTCAATGACACACACTAATGGTTAAGCCGATAACACATTTGGGCGTTTCTTCACGAAAACCAATCGTATGTCATATGCAAAAAGTGCAGCCCCAGATAAAATAGCGCAGCGGCGTAGATTGATCTGGCTCTGCACAGTTCGCTTGTGACACATAGAAGGTTTTAAAGAAATGTCTGTAAAGCAGTATCAATTTGATTCCCCAGCATGAATGTACCGAGGTATTGTTGTGTAGATGCTTTTAAAAGCCGTCTGCTTCAGATTTAGTTCAAGAGGGAAATGGTTTACAGAACTGATATCTCGAACACTAGACTTGCGAGAGAAAGATAAATCTTTTTTGTATTTAAGCAATTAAGTAAGTAAATGTGTATAACATATAATAAAATATAGTACAAAGTCTGTTAGGAAAAACACCCGGCCCCATTGGCCTATATGTCACTATGTATAAGGGTAATGTCTATGTACGTAAGTGCATGTATTTTACTAACAATTGGTATGTCTTGACAATGGGTAAGAATACTGATATCCTTGTATGTGTGTATCATAATAGTAGTATCATACTGATATATTTAAATATATGTATATGGTATTACATTTCATTGTAAATTTATTCATATAATACTACCTGGTTGGTGTAGTGGTAGAGCGCCCGCCTCGAATGCGAGAGGTCGCGGGTTCGGTCCCCGGCAGTGTCATACCGTTAAATGGTAGTCATTGCTGCCCTGCTTGACATGTTTGGTTGCGGGATTAGCATTACGAATGACTGGCTGGTGTCAGGATAAATGGACCAGAGTTACGGGTAACCCAAGAAACAACGTGATATAATTGAAAACATTGTTGAAAACGGCGTAAAGCACCGAACAATCAAATAATATTCACAGGAGCCGAGCCACGTGAAAAACTCGGTGTAGTGAATAGAACGTCCGCCTTGAGAGCGGAAGGTCGCATGTTTGGTCCCCGGTCACGTCATATCAAAGACACTTTACGAATGATACGAATGCGTTTTCTATGTATATTACCAGTAGTACTGTTAGTATTTACCCTCACAGCGATGCAGCTGACACAACGCCATTCCAATACACGCTTAGCGCCGACGAGATGAGGAAAGCCATTACGATCATTTTAAACATATTGTGTAAGCATTACCGTTTAAAATACGTTTATCCACATGTATATGCCAACGTCGACCTGTAATTGAGAGTTATCCAATACCCACATGTGTTTTGTTTGAAATGATGTATGATGTCATGGGTTTTCTAGTTAGTATTAAGTATATTTACAGTTTTAAATATGAAATAAAAAAGGACAAACCTAGAGAAATAATCATTTCTTTCGTTTTTCACCCAATATTGAAAAACAGATCGAAGACAAAACGATGGTTTCTGTATCTTGAAAATTCAACTTGAGCACGTCCTTCGTAACAAGAACAAGTTGGCTTTTTTGAACAGTGTAGATCCATATCAGAATGTGTATGCACACAGTCTGATCAAAATCTTCACCGTTCACATATTACTAACATCAGCGTGTTAAAAGCTTCTGTAAACGTGTGTAGATTCTGATATGACTGAACAGACGGACAGGCTTGTGTGAACGCTCACTGTTCAGAAATGCCAACGTGTACATTTAGCCATGCACTTGCTCGCCTATCTCACGCACCTGAAGCTTCAAATCAAAGTGTATTCACCGACGATTCGTGACGAAGTATAATCCATTTCCTAGGCTAAGTATCGAGCCTGACCTGACGTATATACAAGAAACGGGACGAGTTTTATATCTTGAATTGTTTGAAGGTGATTATTCGCCGTTTCAACTGTAAGCTTTTCCAAACACCAGCACCATGAACGCCAAGGAACGCCAAGGAACGCCAACGAAGGAAGCCATTGCTACCATTTTAAAGCATATCGGTATCAAGGCAACCGCTCTACACGCATGTACAGTTTGATCTTGGTATATATGGTTGGCAACTGTTTGGGGATTTTAAGTCGTGTAAAAAGGGATATTTAAAAAAAGATATATGTTTCAGTCCAGGTCACACTGAAAACGATATTAATATCCTTTTCCACATACTAAACGTCTTCAGCAAACTACTTTGAATACATATCGTTAGACAGCACTATGGAATAGCTTTAATTAGAAAATATAATATTTAGATACATTGAAAAGAATGGAATGTAATTCTAGTGCAGCTTAACTTTTGCACAGGTGTATATATATATATATATATAAAACATACACATACTTGCAAACATAATAATTCAAATATGTATCTGTGTTGTCCTTTATTTGGGTCAGCTGCATTGATCTCAAACCTAAAGTATTTAAATGGGACATTCTCATGCCAGCGATTCAGATAAAAGAAGTATATCGACACTTGTCCGACAAAACTCTACATATACATGTATATACACTATGGCATGGGAAAGGGGTCCTAAAGACATGTTGCATGACTTGCCCAAACCAGTACTCCAGACAACAGTCTTCCATCGTTGGAAGCATTCGTCCATTAGTGGAATATGAATGTCGATAGTACAATCGCGTTTGTTAAGCAGCGGGAAGAATGAAGAGCCGAGCTGGCGTTCGAACCCGTTATCCCTGGACTGATGGCCCTCTTCGTTACATACATACGACATACTACACCATTTTTTCTATGAAGAATTAATTGGTTGGTAATATTTCGCTTTTATCTCAAAGTTTTCAAAGTTCAATAAAAGTGAATAGAGTTCGTTGTATGAAACAGGGTCTCAGTTACCAATAAATCATACATAC
>JASEVX010001505.1:0-15456 GCA_031761405.1 Serripes groenlandicus | reverse complement strand
GACCGTAGGTGTCGATAACATACGATCATTCGTCTCGATACTATACGACCATAAGTCTCGATAACATACGATCATTCGTATCGATAATATACGACTATAATTCTCGATACTATACACCCATAAGTCTCGATATTATACGCCCATACGTCTCGATAATATACGACCATAAGTCTCGATACTTGACGACCATAAGTCTTGATACTATACGACCATAAGTCTTCATACTATACGACCATAAGTCTTGATACTATACGACCATAAGTCTCGATAATATACGACCATAGGTCTCGATATTATACAACCATAAGTCTCGATACTATGCGACCATAAGTCTTGCTATAATTTGACCATAAGTTTCGATACTATACGACCATAAGTATTGATACTATACGCCCATAAGTCTCGATACTATACGACCATAGGTCTCGATTCTTGACGACCATACGTCTCGATATTATACAACCATAAGTCTCGATACTATACGACCATAGGTTTTGATATAATTTGACCATAAGTTTCGATACTATACGACCATAAGTCTTGATACTATACGACCATAAGTTTCGATACTATACGCCCATACGACTCAATACTATACGACCATAAGTATCGGTACTATGCGCCCGTAAGTCTCGATACTATACGACCATAAAATCTCGATATCATTCGACCATAATTCTCGATACTATACGACCATAAGTCTTGATACTATACGAGCATAATTCTCGATTCTATACGACCATAAGTCTCGATACTTTACGACCATAAGTCTTGATACTTTACGACCGTCTCGATATTGTATACTGGAAATGATCGCGTTGGTTGGTTGTACTTTTCCCATTTTTCAAATATTTACACTTTCCTACAAACAACAAATCTTCAGCAGACAACTGTGTCAACATCTTGGCAAACATATAAAACATCCTAAATGAAATTGTAACGAGTTGATCAAGTTTTAAGCATTATTGCAAAAGGAGTAATTTCTCAGATGAGCAATTTCTCCTTTTGTCAAAATATTTTCAAAAGTCGTCTGCTATAGATCGTCAAAATGCGTCTGATGAGGGAAAAGGTTAAATGAAACGTATTACAAATACATTGTAAATGTGCAAGACATAAATCTTGATCGTATCCGTTCTTGCCTACGTGTTAATACTATCAAAACAGTATAATGACAATTATAGTTAATTGTATTCACTAGAAGAGAATATAACATTTGAGAACAATAGAAAGTGTGGCACTGGAACAGTTAAACAGAAGGGGAAAATCCATATGCGCCATCCCGTGAGAAAAACAACATTATCGCCTCTGCGTAATGTATCGACCCAGTTCAGCCTGCGCAGTCCGCGCAGACTGGTCCGGGCCGACACATTCCGTCTCAGGGGGGGGGGGGGGGGGGGGGGGGGGGATAGAGGTATAGAGTAATGATTCCTGAAACAGAAAATCCACAGGAGGCGAAAAGTGTCTATCCGCGTAAGCCTGTGCGGCATGCTTAGTCTGATCCGGGTCGATACTTTACGCAGAGTCCACAGTGTTGGATTTCTCGCGGGACGGCTCATAAGACGTTTTTGGAGATGGTCTTTCCAGATTTGATAATGGCGGTAATATAACGGATAAAGTATGTTTTATTTCACAATAAGACATTCTCCAAGCCTTGTAAACCATATCGAGGGCTTGGCGTGAAACGATTGTAACTAAAAACCTATTTTGGAAACTCTGGTTTAGGGGAAATGTTGACCCCTTTGTAAACAATGCAAATTTAGATGCCATTGCTCAGAACGAGCAATGGCACCTAAATTTCCATTGTTTACCAAGAAAAATGATTTAACGCTTATAAAGACTTTATGGCAAGGTGATTAACCTTGGTAAAAGAAATACCGATTTTAGTTACAACCGTTTCACGCCAAGCCCTCGATATGCTCCTGCTGATTTAGAACGTTGGCGTACGCTGATTTTCGGGTAAATGTTAGCGTAAATATCTCAAAATATTTAGGGTGCTAGATTTCAGTTGCCCTTTGGTAAAATAAATCAAAACAATAAAAACGTAAAGGAATTTAAGTCATAATATAATCCATCTCAGAAACCTTTCATGAAATGACATGCTTCATTCTAATACAATTCTAAAAAGATCTATGCAACCGAATATAGCACTCAAGGAAAAGTGTCTCGTTCGACAATGGCTTTAAAATGTCCTCAATGACGTGACACTGGCATCATAACAGGCATGTTGTTATTTATCCCTTACTTGAAGCTTTCGTGACATAGTTTAATTAACATCTAGTAAGCAGCACAAATGTTTAAAACTAAACAAATGTCTTCTTGTACAAGTTCTGTTTCTAGTCTGTTTCAATGTTCGCATTTTAATTTTAATACATTTTTTTTTTAAAAAGTTGATTCTTGAATACGAAAAACAAAACCAAGAGTGGCGTTCTGCGAAAAACCAACCGTTAAACATCCACACACTACTTTACATTGTTCACCAATAAGACATAGAGAGTTTCAATATGATCCTGTTTTACATTGTTCACAAATAAGACATAGAGAGTTTCAATATGATCCTGTTTTACATTGTTCACAAATAAGACATAGAGAGTTTCAATATTATCCTGCTTTACATTGTTTACAAATAAGACATAGAGAGTTTCAATATGATCCTGTTTTACATTGATTACAAATAAAACATAGAGAGTTTCAATATGATCCTGTTTTACATTGTTTACAAATAAGACATAGAGAGTTTCAATATGATCCTGTTTTACATTGATTACAAATAAAACATAGAGAGTTTCATTATGATCCTGTTTTTACATTGTTCACTAATAAGACATAGAGAGTTTCAATATGATCCTGTTTTACATTGTTCACAAATAAGACATAGAGAGTTTCAATATTATCCTGCTTTACATTGTTTACAAATAAGACATAGAGAGTTTCAATATGATCCTGTTTTACATTGATTACAAATAAAACATAGAGAGTTTCATTATGATCCTGTTTTTACATTGTTCACCAATAAGACATAGAGAGTTTCAATATGATCCTGTTTTACATTGTTCACAAATAAGACATAGAGAGTTTCAATATTATCCTGCTTTACATTGTTTACAAATAAGACATAGAGAGTTTCAATATGATCCCGTTTTACATTGATTACAAATAAAACATAGAGAGTTTCAATATGATCCTGTTTTACATTGTTTACAAATAATACATAGAGAGTTTCAATATGATCCTGTTTTACATTGATTACAAATAAAACATAGAGAGTTTCATTATGATCCTGTTTTTACATTGTTCACCAATAGGACATAGAGAGTTTCAATATGATCCTGTTTTACATTGTTCACAAATAAGACATAGAGAGTTTCAATATCATTCTGCTTTACATTGTTCACAAATAAGACATAGAGAGTTTCAATATTATCCTGCTTTACATTGTTTACAAATAAGACATAGAGAGTTTCAATATGATCCTCTTTTACATTGATTACAAATAAAACATAGAGAGTTTCATTATGATCCTGTTTTTACATTGTTCACCAATAAGACATAGAGAGTTTCAATATGATCCTGTTTTACATTGTTTACAAATAATACATAGAGAGTTTCAATATGATCCTGTTTTACATTGATTACAAATAAAACATAGAGAGTTTCATTATGATCCTGTTTTTACATTGTTCACCAATAAGACATAGAGAGTTTCAATATGATCCTGTTTTACATTGTTCACAAATAAGACATAGAGAGTTTCAATATCATTCTGCTTTACATTGTTTACAAATAAGACATAGAGAGTTTCAATATGATCCTGTTTTACATTGATTACAAATAAAACATAGAGAGTTTCAATATGATCCTGTTTTACATTGTTTACAAATAAGACATAGAGTTTCAATATGATCCTGTTTTACATTGATTACAAATAAAACATAGAGAGTTTCATTATGATCCTGTTTTTACATTGTTCACAAATAAGACATAGAGAGTTTCAATATGATCCTGTTTTACATTGTTCACAAATAAGACATAGAGAGTTTCAATATGATCCTGTTTTACATTGTTCACAAATAAGACATAGAGAGTTTCAATATCATTCTGCTTTACATTGTTTACAAATAAGACATAGAGAGTTTCAATATGATCCTGTTTTACATTGATTACAAATAAAACATAGAGAGTTTCAATATGATCCTGTTTTACATTGTTTACAAATAAGACATAGAGTTTCAATATGATCCTGTTTTACATTGATTACAAATAAAACATAGAGAGTTTCATTATGATCCTGTTTTTACATTGTTCACAAATAAGACATAGAGAGTTTCAATATGATCCTGTTTTACATTGTTCACAAATAAGACATAGAGAGTTTCAATATGATCCTGTTTTACATTGTTTACAAAAAAAACATAGAGAGTTTCAATATGATCCTGTTTTACATTGTTCACAAATAAGACATAGATAGTTTCAATATGATCCTGTTTTACATTGTTTACAAAAAAAACATAGAGAGTTTCAATATGATCCTGTTTTACATTGTTCACAAATAAGACATAGATAGTTTCAATATGATCCTGTTTTACATTGTTCACCAATAAGTCATAGAGAGTTTCAATATGATCCTGTTTTACATTGTTCACAAATAAGACATAGAGAGTTTCAATATGATCCTGTTTTACATTGTTCACAAATAAGACATAGAGAGTTTCAATATGATCCTGTTTTACATGGTTCACAAATAAGACATAGAGAGTTTCAATATGATCCTGTTTTACATTGTTCACAAATAAGACATAGAAAGTTTCAATATGATCCTGTTTTACATTGTTCACAAATAAGACATAGAGAGTTTTAATATGATCCTGATTTGCATTGTTCACAAATAAGATATAGAGAGTTTCAATATGATCCTGTTTTACAATGTCCACAAATAAGACATAGATAGTTTCAATATGATCCTGTTTTACATTGTCCACAAATAAGACATAGAGAGTTTCAATATGATCCTGTTTTACATTGTTCACAAATAAGACATAGAGAGTTTCAATATTATCCTGCTTTACATTGTTCATAAATAAGACATAGAGAGTTTCAATATGATCCTGCTTTACATTGTTTACCAATAAGTCATAGAAGTTTTCTATATTATCCTGTTTAACATTGTTTATCAATAAGTCAATAAGACATAGAGAGTTTCAATATGATCCTGCTTTACATTGTTCACCTATAAGTCATAGAGAGTTTCAATATGATCCTGCTTTACATTGTTCACAAATAAGACATAGAAAGTTTCAATATGATCCTGCTTTACGTTGTTCACCTATAAGTCATAGAGAGTTTCAATATGATCCTGCTTTACATTGTTCACCTATAAGTCATAGAGAGTTTCAATATGATCCTGCTTTACATTGTTCACCTATAAGTCATAGAGAGTTTCAATATGATCCTGCTTTATATTGTTCACCTATAAGACATAGAGAGTTTCAATATGATCCTGCTTTACATTGTTTACCTATAAGACATAAAGAGTTTCAATATGATCCTGTTTTACATTGTTCACCAATATCTTTATGATCCTGTTTTACACTGTTTACAAATCAGTCATAGAAGGTTTCTTTATGATCCTGATTTACACTGTTCACAAATCAGACATAGAAGGTTTCTTTATGATCCTGATTTATACTGTTCACAAATCAGTCATAGAAGGTTGCTATAAGATCCTGCAATGTAGTATCAATCTTGACCCCTTAGAATGAAAGCGGGGGCAAGTTTATTTCCTAAATATAAATAGGCAAAGATATATGATAACGTGTATAAGTTCTTTGTTTGATTGATACAGCTCTTTTCTAAAATTGGCTAAGAATCAAGGGGTACAATGATTCGTATTACTTTCGGAATTCGCTATATTATTGTATTCCCAATTGTATTCGCTTATTTGATAATACATGCAGACATTGTGAAGACAATTTATCTGCTGAATACGGCGGTTTTGTTTTGGTTCGTATGTGAAGAATCCAGGACCAAATATGTTATTTCTCTGGCGCCATGTTCGCTGTTGTCTATGGCATGCACATTTGTACACGTATATTATTTGACTAAACCGTTTTCCCGCATACAAAAAATCTGCAGCAGACATTTTTGAAGTTGTTTTGGCAAACATATGGAATATTTCTATTAATAAAAGTATAATTATTGAATAGAGTTGAAAACATCGTGGCAAAATATGAAATTGCTTATGATTTATCCTCTTGCCACAATGTGTCCAAAAGTCGCATACTGCAGATGCACCAGAAGGCGTCTGTATGCTACAAGGGATTACAAGACCCCGGTGTACTTTGGCTAATGCATCTACATAAACCTCTTTAGTTTAAAAAACAGTCAAGTTGACCAGCTGTCACCAGTGTACAAGACTTGCATGCATGTTTCATAATACCATTGTTATCATATATAGGATGTCGATTCGTTTGTCACTAAGTATGTCCTGCACATCTACACGTGTTATGCACTTATTTATTTACAGAAATAGAGTACATTATAAATATCTTATTTGAAATATACCTCGCTTTTCATAATAAGATCGTCGTATAGAACTGGTTTGGGTAGTAGTGTATACCCTGTCCCACATACAACAATTCTGCAGCAGACGATCTTGAAAACATGTAGAGAAAATGTAGGCCATCTCTAGAAATCAATGTATAACTATATAAAAGATTCGTCTACCGCAGAGGTGTCAGAAAGCGGAGAGCGTATTTATGTGGGAAAGGGTTAGATGCTTTCGTTAGATGCGTCAAAATCAAGTGTGCACGTAACACAAATAACACCAAAAGTTTTGGGTTTGAGTAGTGGTTTCGTTAAACTGAGGGATTCGCGGGCACATCTTCACAAAATAAGTTAGTGGTGTTGTTGTTTTTTCCTTAAATTCGAAAGGAAGATATGGCGTTTAGGTCCTTAGATCCAGATATATTATAGTTTATCAAACGAGTTGCGAGTTAACCCTTTTCCTCATACAGACGCTTTCTGACGCCTCTGCAGCAGACGGCTTTTTGAAAACATAATGACAAAAGAAGAAATTGCTCAAAACGAGCAATTCTTCCTTTTGCCATAATGTTTTCAACTTTTAGTCATAGGTTATCCATTCAATTATAGAGATTTTCTATGTTTTGACAAAATATGTTCAAAGTCGTCTGCTGCAGAATTGTCGTATGGGGGAAAGGGTTAAACTACCTTCAATGATTTTTGCAATCGCAATTACTCGTTCTCGCATTAATATGGTTTGAAAAATGTGGTTTTGTCAAGATAATTTGAAAAAAGAATGAGTTTTGTAATTAAAAACCAAATGTTGTCAAAAAGTAATTATTTTGCTTGCAGTTTTACTTCAAATATGACAAAAGCATTTGGCAGAATCATTACAACAATTAGTTTGAGTGCCACTTCAACAAAACATTACATTGAAGTTCATACTAAAGTGTAATTATAATCATATCGTCCATACGTATATTCGAAGCATGGCAAGTTTAAATATATAAAACAGTCGTATCTACTATTTAATCATACATTAATAATGTTAAACCATTTCGCGCATGCAGCATTTACTGCCATTTCTCTTTTTGCCACGATGTTTTCAACTCCTTTTATTTATTTTACCTTAATCCAGATTGTGTCTCGATATCTCTACAGTCGCCTACTGTGTCTTTTTTGTTTATATAGACGCTTTCTGGCGCCTCTGCAGCAGACGGCTTTTTGGAAAACATAGTGACAAAAGAAGAAATTGCTCAAAACGAGCAATTTCTCCTTTTGCCACAATGTTTTCCACTTTTAGTCATAGGTTATCCATTCAATTATAGAGATTTTCTATTTTTTGACAAAATATGTAAATATGTTCAAAGTCGTCTGCTGCAGAATTGTCGTATGAGGGAAAGGGTTAAAGGGTTCAACAAGGTTTTCCACGAAGCTCACATTTCGCAATGATACAGGCAACATAGACTTTGACCGTGTGGTCACAATTTGGATGACTGGGATCAAGGTCAATGTCGCTTTGATTTAAAGTTTATTAATTTTGGAGTCGAGGAGGGCATTTTGTTTCCAGACTCCGGTTCAAGAAAGTACCTGTCTTGCAATAAGCTGAATATGCTAATCATTGCTTGTATTCCTGTCTAGAATATTAGACATTTCTCTAATATTTATGTTTTAAAATGAACAGTATACAATGCGACATTCACTTAATTTGTTTAACTGAAAGTGTTGACATGATAACTGAATTTAGGAAGTTAAGGACGTTATTAAGTTTGCTCAGCAAAATTCTTTATTTGAGCCGTCCCGCGAGAAAACCAACATTACGGCCCCTGCGTAATGTATCGACCCAGATCGGCCTGTGCAGACTGATCCGGGCCGACACATTCCGTCTCAAGGGGAAATAGGTATACAGAAAATCCACAGGAGGCGAAAAGTGTCTATCCGGGTTAGCCTGCGCGGCATACCTAGGCTGATCCGGGTCGATACTTTACGCCGAGTCCACAATGTTGGTTTTCTCGCGGGACGGCTCATTTGTAGTGGGAAACTTAGGCAATCCATTCTTGTTCTGATCTGTTTTTAAACAACGATACATTCAATCGATTAACACCTATTCGAATTAAGAGTATAAATGAGCTATGTTGCAGAACAAGAAGTTCGTAACATGCTAACACCTATGTAGATCCGAACACTGGAACCAAATATGAATAATATAGAGATATTATAAGCGTCATGCATTGACCTCGCTTTGGAGTGTCATTGAGGTTACTCACAACAAAGTCAATGCTACTAATATTAACAGTGGTCCAGCTCCGTTCACTGAGATGTGCGAGATTTTGTGAGCAATATAAATGTACATGTACATACAACTTACATTGATAATTATCTTGGATGTTATTTTGGTAACGGTCACTGTTACCATATATTTCCAACTTGTTTTCACTGTATAACCTCAGCTAATCCAATCTTGATGGATACCCTATTGTTCGTCACATATAGCATGGTCACTGAAAAACCTGTGTTGTTGTTTGTTTATGTGTGTTGTTGTTAATTTTGTACCAAATAATTATTTGAGAATTGTGTTTCTGTTTTTTAGGTACAATGAAGATGGGGTTTGACAAAGACATGATGCTGACAGTGTCCTCTGTATTATTTATCGGCCTTATACACCTACCAAAGATGGACTCATACAAGGTAAGCCACGGTTCAGTCTCATTTAAATACAACCAAAATACTCCGCTGTACGTATATCGGATCTGTCTCGAATTGACCCTATACACTTGGATAGTCATGAGCACTTGCTCGCGTTTTTGTCCAATAGAATCGCACGATATAACCAAATCTCTGTTCTATACAATCGGAACACACAACAATCACCGCTTCTCTATCTCGTTCATAGGTCAAATTACGGTAAATACATCCGCTGACTTGCTGATCTACTATAGTCCCTAAAAAAAAACTTTGTTTGCGTAGAAATTAGTGTATACCATCACCAGAATATATGACATTGAGTTTAAATTCATTGTAAATGTGTATAGGATGCACTTGAATTATTGATTTGGTCACTTTTAGTATTTTGACCTTGTTTGAAAGGGAAAGTAGAGAATGCTAAACACCGGTTTTTTCCGGACCCGATTTGGTCCAAAATGACGGTTACCATTTTCGCCTGATGAGTTCTTTCTTGCTTAATGCATGACCCTACATTTTCTTTGGGTTATTTTAAAGCTAGGAGGTAACTCTTTTCAATGATATATGGTGTTCTACACGAGAAACGCTTAGAAAGTGTGACAATTGAGGACTGAAACCGGTCGATTTACATGGAAACAAAGAAGGATTTTTTTGTTACCTCATATATTAGGTTACCTTACGTGTGCTATACCGAACGATCGTGTAGGTGACAATTTGAATGGCTGACAGAAGGTCCATCTGAGCCGACCCTACTGGAGCAGTCATCCGATCTATTAACGAGCGAGCGAAGTATGGTTTAAATAAGATCGGTTACGCTGCTATTTCATTCACTATAAACCTCTCTGCGGCGAAAAATGTATATGTCGGCTTAAGTGAATAGTGTAGATCCAGATTAGTCTAATCTATTGTTATATTGTTCAGATAGTATTTAGATAAGCTTTTCAGAAGCTTCTGTCAAACTGTGAACTAGTATTTTCTGAAATAACGGGACGGGCCATGTGTACACGTTGATTTGAAGCTACTGTTCAGAAATGCCAACGTTTGTTGGGGTTTTTTCCGACGTACGCGCTCATTTTTTTTTGCAAATTAAGAACGAAAGAGTTAACATCATTCGTCTTAACTCTTTCATCGCCGAATTGTTTAAAGTAGACTCTTCCATGTTCAAAATCGGGTGTGTCCATTTCTCAATTTATAAAATGTTGGACTATTTTGATAACTAAAAGGCAAACAATGCTGATTTCAGGTCAGACAGCTCGTTACGAGCTGACTCACCTGAAATCAGCATTGTTTGCAAAAACCTCAATATTGCCTGTGGCGCTGAAAGAGTTAAATCTATCAAACACACGAACTGAACATTTCAATATCAACTGCTTGTTACTACATTACTTTTGTGCTACTCGGTTGATGCTGTTTAACGAAACTGCAAACGACGATATTGTCACTGAATTTAACCCTTTCCTCCATACAACAATTCTGCAGTAGATGACTTGGAACGTATCGAGGCAAACATCTGAAAATATGAGAATATAAATATAGCTTTAAAAGTATAGAGCATTTCTCCTTTTTCCACAATGTTTTCAAGAGTTGTTTGCTGCATAGGCGTAAAATGGCGTCTGCATGTGGCAAAGTGCTAAATGAGTTACTTCTGGCTATAAGGATCTTCGAGCATAACCGTGTAAACTCTGGCAGTGTATTGTATGTAAATTAGGGTGTTCCAGCAGTGTATTGTATATAAAATAAGGTGTTCCAGTAGTGTATTGTATATAAATAAGAATGTTCCAGCAGTGTATTGTATGTAAATTAAAATGTTCCAGAAGTGTATTGTATATAAATAAGAATGTTCCAGCTGTGTATTGTATGTAAATTAAAATGTTCCAGCAGTGTATTGTATGTAAATTAGGGTGTTCCAGCAGTGTATTGTATATAAAATAAGGTGTTCCAGCAGTGTATTGTATATAAATAAGAATGTTCCAGCAGTGTATTGTATGTAAATTAAAATGTTCCAGCAGTGTATTGTATATAAAATAAGGTGTTCCAGTAGTGTATTGTATATAAATAAGAATGTTCCAGCAGTGTATTGTATATAAAATAAGGTGTTCCAGCAGTGTATTGTATATAAATAAGAATGTTCCAGCAGTGTATTGTATTTAAATTAAAATGTTCCAGCAGTGTATTGTATGTTATTTAGGGTGTTCCAGCAGTGTATTGTATGTAAATAAGGGTGTTCCAGCAGTGTATTGTATGTAAATAAGGGTGTTCCAGCCGTGTATTGTATGTAATTTAATGTTCCAGCAGTGTATTGTATGTAAATAAGGGTGTTCCAGCAATGTATTGTATGTAAATTAGAATGTTCCAGCAGTGTATTGTATGTAAATTAGAATGTTCCAGCAGTGTATTGTATGTAAATTAGAATGTTCCAGCAGTGTATTGTATGAAAATTAGAATGTTCCAGCAGTGTATTGTATGTAAATGAAACTTAGGATCAATGTAATAACAGATTATTAATAAAACTCAAGCAAAACACTGTAAGTCCTTTCCCAATTACAACAAATATTCGTCTGCTGTAGCAGAAAGCGTCTGTATGTGGGAACCAGTTCGAGGATCAAAACTGCTTTCTTCAAAGTGTTAGCTGCGATTAAACAGCCTGAAAGGCATGTCACTTAAGAAGTTAAAATGAGTTCTCCCTCCAACCATTAACTCGGCTGTGCGTCTCTTAACTCTTTCAGCGCCGAATTGTTTAAAGTAGACTCTTCCATGTTCAAAATCGATCGACTCCATTTCCCATGTAATACATGTGTAGGACTATTTTGATAACTAAAAGGCAAACAATGCTGATTTCAGGTGAGACAGCTCGTTACGAGCTGACTCACCTGAATCAGTATTGTTTTCAAAAAGCTCAATATTGCCTTTGGCGCTGAAAGAGTTAAGCAAAACATGAGGCAATTGACCGATTTAATATGTTCTAAAAATTGGGTCAAACCTGATCAATATACTATCTCTTCAGGTCAAGTGATTGTTTTGTAAACAAACTTGACCTCTGAAAAAGGTTTTGTGATAAGTTGTCAAAAATTAAGATTAATTCTGTAAAGCTTACGTTCGACTGGTTACACGCTGACATTCGGAAATTCTGAAAAAAAAACTTTCAATGCTGACTTTGTTTTAAAATGGGTTGGCAAGTTTTGCATTTGGAGAAGTCCATAGCCAATTGTAGGATTATCAATATAGAAAGTAAAGCTGAGCAGCCATCGCTCTATAGCCCCTGTACTGACTTAACCAATGCGCACGGAGACGCGGGTTGATCTGCAGCTTCGATTGAGGCGAACTCACACATAAAGGTCGAAATCGGCGTAAAACCTCATACAACCAGCTCTTCCACTCGTATCTGAAGGGATGAGAAAACCACCTGATGCTTAGATAACGAGATAAACGTATTGACCGAAGTTCACCGAAGAAAAAGAGTCGACGACGTGATTGGCTGGCGGTCTTCCATCTTGGGCCAATGAGATCGCGCTATTTCATCGAAGTAGAAAACTATTGCAAGGATAACTCATTCAATTTAGATCCAATGACTTTGAAAATTAAAGAATGTAAATATAAATCTGTTGCAATAGAGTTGACTATTGCATCATATAATTGCACCAAATTACCAGGATCCTTCTCCGCAGTTAACTCTTTCAGCGCCAAAGGCAATATTGAGGTTTTTGCAAACAATGCAGATTCAGGTGATTCAGCTCGTAAAGAGCTGTCTCACCTGAAATCAGCATTGTTTGACTTTTAGTTACCAAAATAGTCCAAAACTTTCATAAATTGAGAAATGGACACACCCGATTTTGAGCACGGAAGAGTTTACTTTAAACAATTCGGCGCTGAAAGGGTTTAAATGATTTGTGGTGCAGATTGATCGTTGATAGTGAACATTTCCTTTCATACCGATACCCCCTTTAGTTTAAATTCATTTGATTTACCTGGATGGCGCAACAAGCTTATTTGTATCACGCTCTGTATACATGTATATGCTTACTGGGGACATAACCAGTACTCGCGCAATTTGTGTGGATAAATTCAGAGCCCGCTCATCCCGCTTCTTTTACCAACACCCTCCCCTTTGTGAATATCTTGATTATCTAGAATATATCTTCCCTTTCCTTACAGATAGCTAGCTTGATTGCCTAGAATAATATCTTTCCTTTCCTTACAGATAGCTAGCTTGATTGCCTAGAATATATCTTCCCTTTCCTTACAGATAGCTAGCTTTTTAAACAAAAACTTGGTTTTCCTTTTCCAAAGATATTATTTTCATTCTTATTTTTAATTTGTTTTATGTTATAACAATTTCAAAGTTGTAAGTAAATGGTTTAACAGGTATTTGGGTCAATCTAGTTCGCGTCCAAAGAATGGGGCCAAAGTCGACTCATTTGAATAGAGTCATACGATTACAAGGAGACCCTATAAACGTAAACAATAACATAGCCCGAGTTTTAACAGGCCAATAGATGTCACCCGTTAAAAACAGACCATGGTACCAACACAAAGTTCGTTAAAACACGTTATTTGTCCGTAAAAGAAGTAATATCTGTCCCGTCGTCTGCTACGGTGGCGCCAGAAAACTTTTGTATATGGGGAAATGGTTAAAGAACAAAATAAAGAGTCGAAAACAAACAAACATTAAATATACAGAATGTCCTTAATTAACACTTTCCCTCTGCAGCAGACGGCTTTTTGAAAACATAGTGACAAAAGAAGAAATTGCACAAAACGTGCAATTTCTCCTTTTGCCACAATGTTTTCCACTTTTTGTCATAGGTTATCCATTCAATTATGGAGATTTTCTATGTTTTGACAAAATACGTTCAAAGTCGTCTGCTGCAGAATTGTCGTATGAGGGAAAGGGTTAAGTATTGATTACCGTGTATAGCAAAATATCAAGGGGGGCATGGGCTGGATCCTAACTATAGTAAAATCTATAAATAACCTGGTGACATTAAGTTTACATTGAAACACTCGGTAGTCACAACACTGACCCTCTCCAACATGCATTTCTGAAGCAAACGACCTTTGAAAACATTGTAGCAAAAGAGAAAAATTGCTTATATTGAGCAAGCTCTCTCCTTTAGCCACATTGTGTTCAATTCGATTCAATATTAATACTTTCTTTCATAAAGTTGTTTTCCTATTTTTGCCTCCACTTCTTTAAAATCGCCTGTTGCAGAGTTGCTATAAGTGGGAAAGGTAAACCCTTTCTTTCATATAGACGCTTTCTGACGCCTCTGCAGCAGACGTCTTTTTGAAAACATAGTGACAAAAGAAAAAATTGCACAAAACGTGCAATTTCTCCTTTTGCCACAATGTTTTCCACTTTTTGTCATAGGTTATCCATTCAAATATGGAGATTTTCTATGTTTTGACAAAATACGTTCAAAGTCGTCTGCTGCAGATTTGTCGTATGAGGGAAAGGGTTAAGAGGACAACAGTAATAATACTGTTGCGGTGCCAAACTGAAATTCGAGCTGTCGGATTTCTTAACTTATAAAATCACCCCAATCCCTTTCAGCGATGTTTTTACCATTTAGAAAACATTAATGCAGCACACAGTATGGAAAAATCTCTACAAGTGAATTAATTAGTATTCAATAAAGTTGTTAAACATTGTGGCAAAAGAAGATGTGGCCAAGGTTATCCGATTGAGGTGCGTCAAAATGTGTAATGGAACCTGGAAAAGTATAAGTTATGAACATTTTAAAATTTAAAAACTTATATAAAGCTTTCGTTTCTCATAGACGATTGGCAACATATTAACAAAAGAGTCCTTGTCAAAAATCAAAACAGAGGATGATTATAAAGGCGTTTGTGTGAGTTTGTACAGTTTGTATTGTGGTTACCATGGAATGACCTTACTTGGTTAAGGGTTTATAATCTGTAATCTGGATTAGAGATGTTTGAAATTCCGATAGTCCTGATTGAACACTCTCGTCCTCAATTTAAAAAGTTCAATTGGGATACAACTACTTACAACTGACCGATATTTGATGGCACACGTGACTTGGAATGTGTATGGGGGGGAAGTGGGGTTAAGTGTTTATGAGAGAGAGAGAAAGAGAGAGAGAGAGGAGAGAGAGAGAGAGAGAGAGAGAGAGAGAGAGAGAGAGAGAGAGAGAGAGAGAGAGAGAGAGAGAGAGAGAGGAGAGAGAGAGGAGAGAGAGGAGAGGAGAGAGAGGGTAGAGGAGAGAGAGAGAGAGAGAGAGAGAGAGAGAGAGAGAG
>JASEVX010001504.1:0-15470 GCA_031761405.1 Serripes groenlandicus | reverse complement strand
GAATCTATCATTTTCCACTTGAAACGTGTTTCTCTTGATGTGAAGATTTTATGTATTAGTCGGTATTTGAATTGTTTTATTCTGTTGTCGTATATATTGTTAATGAATTCATATATAGTCGACCAGTTGGCTTTGTGATGAAGTAGTTCATTCCAATATTTATGAATGTATGGTTCATCGAACTTTTTATTTACAATAATCTGATATACTTCTTTGTTTTTTATCGAATTGAATTGCGTGTTGAATATTGTAGTTTCCAGTTTGGTTTTGACTTTTGTTTTTATTGATCTTTCCGATGTGAGTATGTTTAACCATGCCTTTGGGATACATTGCTTTAACGTATGCGTTTCGGCTATCCAATTTATCTTCAAATTCAATTTATTGTAAATTGTTTCCTCACAGACATAACCATTTTTGTTTATTATATCATTAATAAACAGTATGTTGGAATTTACCCAGTTCTTGAATATTATACATTTACGATTGTGTTTGATGAATTTATTTCCCCAAATGAGCTGTTTTCTGATATCGTCAAAAGTTTTTAGATTTATTTCATCGTTATTTTTTGCTTTAATCCAAATTTCAAGTAAATTTTTGTAGTAGTCACTTATGTGTGATGTATCAATACTGCGTATAGAATCCAGATTCATGTGAAATATCAAGTAATTGTTTCCATATCTATTTAAGAAATATTTTGGGATTATTTGCCAATGGGCTTTATCATTTTGCTTTTCGATTAAGGATTTTATCCATTTTAGTTTTAGAGAAGTGATGAAGGCATCTAGGTCAATCATTCCAAGTCCACCTTTGGATTTCGGTCCTGTAATTACTGATCTTTTAATTTTTTCCCTTTTGTTGTTCCAAAGAAATTTAAAAATTAATTTGTTTATTTCTACAATTTGCTTTTTTGGGACTAATAATGACTGGAATAGAAAAACAAATTTTGGAATTATTATGCTATTTATTACTTGAATTTTGCCATAAAATGTTAATTTGTGTTTGTTCCAGTTTTCAATAATACTGTTACACTGTTTTAATTTATTATTCCAGTTTAATTCATTGCATTCATCTACATTTGTTCCGAAGTAAGCACCAAGTGCTTTGATTGGGCTAGATCGCCAAGCTATATTACCAGGTTTGTTGTGGTTTAATGCTAGCTTTCCAATCCACATTGCTTCAGTTTTGTTAGAATTTAACTTAAGTCCAGAGTGTTTCCCGAATAGTGTCACAATGTTTAATGCGTTTTGTACGTCATTTGCACCTTTTAAAAATAAGGTAGTATCATCCGCTAATTGCGAAATTCGTAATTCTTCATTGGAATGCTTTATATGTATACCGTGTATTAACTTGGAGCTTCGTATCTTTAGAGCCATGATTTCGGCTGCGATGATGTATAGCAGAGAAGATGCCGGACAACCCTGTCTGACACCTCTTTGAGGTTTGAACGTTTTCGACCTCCAACCATTGTTTATGATACAAGATTGGCAGTTTGAATAGAGTGTTTTTACCCATCTGATGAGACTATCTTTAAAACCAAAGAAATTCAAAGACTCGTATAAAAAATTCCATTCTAATGTGTCAAAAGCTTTCCTGAAATCTAGGAAAACTATGGCTCCATCTATTTGTAAAAGTTCAGCATAATCAATAATATCCTGAGTTTGTCTAATGTTATAACCAATAAATCTGTTTTTGATGTATCCTTGTTGATCCATATTAATTATTTTGTGAATAACCTTTTGCAACCTATTAGCTAGTACTCTGGCTGCTATTTTATAATCAACATTCAGTAAAGATATAGGTCGCCAGTTTTCGAGACATGTTGGATTTCCTTTTTTGTATAGTAATGATAACACTCCTGTTCTTTGTGTGTATGTCAACTCTGAATTGTTATATCCTTCATTGAGTACTCTGGTCAACACAGGACCCAGTATATCCCAAAAATGACTGTAAAATTCGATGGTTAAGCCGTCCAGTCCAGGACTTTTATTACATTTCATTTCCTTGATTGCCTGATTACATTCGAAACGTGTAAAGTGTCCTTCACATGAATTTGCATCAGCGTCAGAGAGTTTGACATCATGCTGAGTCTGTGATATATAATCTTTAATTTTTGTAATTTCTGCTTTATCTGAATGATATAAATTATCATAGAATTTAACTTCTTCTTCAAGAATGTCATGTACATCTGTATAAGATTTTCCATTACTTTCAACCTTATTTAAAGTTTTGTTTTTTTGTCTTGCTTTTTCGAGATTTAGAAAATATTTTGTATTTTTTTCACCTTGTTCTACATGTTCTATCCTTGATCTAATGTGTGCACCTTCTGCTTTAACTTGGTAAAGATGCATTAATTCGATTTCAATATTTTGAATTCTTTTTTCATTTTTACTTGTTTGAGATAAAAGTTTATATTCATCTTCAAGCGTTTGTATTTTATTCTTTCTAACTTTGCTATTTATTTGTCCATATGCAATAGACTTTTCTCTTATATCTATTTTTAATAATTCCCATTGTGCTTGCAAACCTAATTTATTGTTTTTTAATAATAATGTTTTTAAAGAATCAGTCATGAATTCAGTATATTCGGTTTCAGTTAAGTATGAATTGTTAAATTTCCAATATCCCGGCCCACGCTGTGATTGGTTTGCAAGTTTTAAAGATATTGCTAAGTGATCGGTGTATTTTATACATGCTGGTCTAATATCTGAATTGAGTATTAAGGGCACCATAGAATAGTCGATTAGCCAAAAATCTATCCTGCTTTTTTCTGAATTCGATGTTCTTTTCCATGTATATTGTTGTTTTTCCGGGTTAAATTCTCTCCATATGTCACATAGTTGTTTATTCTTTATTAAGTATGTTAATGATTTTACTGTTTTTACAGATTTTTTTATATCATGTCTTGACTGTCTGTCATTGTTTGTCAGTGTGTCATTCATATCACCTCCTATTATTAACGCACCCTGTGCATTATTGTTGATTAATATGTTTATTGTGTTGAACAATTTGTTTCGTTCTTTAAGATTATTGTTTGCATAAATATTGATTAAGGTATAAGTTATCAACTCAAGTGTGATATTTAGCAAAATATAACGACCGTTTGGATCAGAAATACATTTTATTATATCATATTCTAGGTTTTTGTTAATAAGAACTGTGCATCCTTTACTTAGGTTGCTGCCGTATGAATTGTGCATATCCCACTCAGTGAATTGCAATTGTAATTCTTGCATCATGTCAGGTGTAAAATGGGTTTCTTGCAGATATAAAATATCAATTCTTTGTTCTGTCATATATTGCTTTATCGCATTCTTTTTTTCCTGTCTCTCAGACCTTGACAATTTAGGGACAGTAAATGTGTGTGACTTATCATTGTATTAAGTTTATTATTTTACCTATTATGACGTGTCATGATCATTATCTTTCAAGAACAAAATCAGTTATTAGGAAAAAAATCAATAACTTCATTCCAACAATCAAATGCTTCATTTCTAAAAAATGTTTAAAACAAAACCAGTAAAGGAAATACGGCATGCAGTAAACGTTCATATATGTACTTCTCTGTCTGTAAGACATTCTAAAAATATATATCATACATTTGTGTTACAGTAGCATTTACTGCTAACTTGTGTAAACATGAAATCACTGTGAGAAAAGTATGAGAGGTCATAAATAACACCTGCTCCCTTTCCACAGTTACCCTTGTTCCACTTGAGGTATATTGCAGCGCTCTATAAAAACACCACCCTTTACAATCACTTGTGTGTAAGGTATACATAAAACCGTTTATTTAAATACTTTTTTAACTTAATAAACAATGTGGGAAAGGAAGACCAATAACTCCCCTGCAACAAAGGCTTCATATTTACCGCTTAGGACATGTTTTAAACATATCCAGTAAATACGTACTGCATGTAGTTTTGTATGTAATGGATCATACATATGGCATACTGTTTGTTTTTTACAATAGTATTTATCGCTAACTTTTGTAAACATGAAATAATTGTGATAAAAGAATCAGCGCTCACGAATGACACCGACTCCCTTTCCACAGTTATTATTGTTCCGCTTGAGGCACATAGCAGCGCTCTATAAAAACACCACCCTAGACAGTCATTCGCGTGCAAGTCATACATAAAGAAGATAACAAATTGTCTTGATCAATGTAGGAAAAGAATCAATAGCGAAATGTAACATTCTCACAACAATCACCTCTGCACTGCATGAGGCTTGTAGCGACATGCTGCACTTTACAATCGTATGTCGATCAATGGTTTGCAAAGACATTAAAGAATGTATAGAATGATTATTTCAAAAAGCATATTAAAGATGAAGACATTGTGCGAAAAGTAAAACTAATTAAATCGAAAAATGTCTCCACAATTATCTTTGATTCATCTAAGGAGAATAGTGCCCTTTTATAACTGCACCATCCGCTGTACTCACGTGTATAACAAGACATATGTCTATATAGTACACTAATGTTGAGAATGTAACTTTTCTGTTCATAGTGTTTTCGTCTTTTGTATTTTATGTCGTTTGTCACATCTATCAGGATAGATCGCGACCATATTGATGTCCATGCGTTTAGTTTTAAATGTAATTCAAAAATCATAGTCCGTAATAATATGCGGTTCATTTTAGCCATCACATGATAAACTTTATTCACGGTAATATACCTATAGGTGTGAGCAGTCGGCCGAGTCATGGTGGATACGGGACTTTTTTGCATCGTCGTTAAGCATCTCTGCCGGTGTAGGTGGAGATCGATCTATTGCTCCTCGACTTTTACCCTTTTTCGGCGTGTCTGTGCTGTTGAAGTGTCCTAAAACAAGCCTAGTACTCATTCAATAGTCAGTGAAGCTCACAATCCAAAGATAATTGAAGGACTCTTGAAAGGGGCTTATAATCCAAATTATTAAAATAGACTAAATCGAGGGCTTGGCGAGAAACGGTTGTAACTAAAATTGGTATTTGTTTACCAAGGTTAATCACCTCACCATAAAGTCTTTATAATTGTTAAATCATTTTTCTTGGTAAACAATGTATATTTAGGTGTCATTGCTCGTTCTGAGCAATGGCACCTAAATTTGCATTGTTTACAAAGGGGTCAAAATTGCCCCTAAACCAGGGTTTCCAAAATAGGTTTTAAGTTACAACCGTTTCACGCCAAGCCCTCAATTAATGTATGTAAATAAATTAAGCTATGGACATCAGCAATATTTCTAACATTAGATTCTTTGTGCTTTTCAAAAAGCATAAAAGATTAAAGATTGTTAAAGAATTTTTAATCTTGTAATCTGACACATGAGTTAGTTGCTATGTATCACAGAGATTTTTACTCTTGTGCAAAATGCACAAACCTCTTATGCATTAAACATAAAAGTCAAAGGTAAAGATACATTTAAAAATGTGTTAAACTTCAAACAATCATATCAATCAAAGTTCAGCTTGGTTCTGAGGAAGAGCAAGTCACATGATACCAATTCCATTCTAATCATGTGATGCCCAGGATTTCAGATTGTCCAGCTTCTTAGACGCTTGCATTGTTAAATTATCTAGGATAGTAGGAAGCTAAAATAAAGGGTTAACAGTATTTGTTGAAAAACGTATTTCGTTTTCTTTCTTAAGAATTAGTAAGTTTAAAACTTTGACACATGCAGGCACATTTTTCAGCAACTTTTGAATACACAATGGCAGAACGAACAATTGCTCATAATGAGCAATTTATCCTTTTGTCAACATTTTTTCACCGCTATTCAATAAATAAAGATTGTACTTTTATTTTTAGAGATTGTTCCATATTTATGATAAGATATTTTTGTATTTGTCTGCTGAAGATTTGTTGTATGTCTGCATGGTTAATATTAAGCATTGGTAATTTCTCGTTTTCCAACTTTATAAAAGTATAAATAAGACTTCATGTATGGGATTCTTTTACATTGTATGTTCTGGCTTTATTTCAGTTTGGGGCATTCTTTAGTGCCGTAATGACAAAGAAGATGGAGTTGAACACATGGGCTGATAGTAGCAAGAAAAAACCACAAATCACCAAAGATAATTATAACTTCTGGCCGGTAAGTCAACCCCCCAAGTTATGAATGTATATTATATACTGGCGATTGTGCCAAGAGAATTATATCTTTTCGATTGTCTCTTCTGTTTATGTAGAATTTGAACTAGGCCATCAGAAAAAAAAGTGGTGTGAAAACATCTGAAAATGACAGTATAAAAAACAACTCCAGGGAATCACTTTGAAGGAATATTTACTTGATACAGAATATGTGTAGTAAATCAGGAAAAATTAATTTAGGGTAAAATGTTAATTTTGTTTCACAGGAAAAGCAGCCATAATGCAACGGTTATTTTTTTATCATTTGTTTTATGTTTTGATAATTCAGGTTACCTCACAAAAGAAGCACAATATGGAAGCATGGTTTAAAGACCTGACTGGGAACAAACCTCTGGCTCAGTTAAGTCGAAAAATACCATCCTTTAACAAGAAGGAGGAAATATTTTCAGTACTTTGTGAGTTTAACATACCCATGGTAAAAGCCACATGGTTTATAAAGATGACAGCTGCACACTATCTGGCCATGCAGGAAAACAAGTCCAAAAAGAGGCAAGCTGTGGACCAATGCTTAGGTGTGTATGTACTGGTTTAGTTTGTCGCTTATCTTGGCATAGAGAATATTTTGGATCATTTATTGGGAGTTAACTTATGAGCACTTTATCACATGTTTTCCTTAGAAGGTGGGTTTTTTCCCTTCAAATAAAGCATAATCCTAAATGATATAAATGTTCATATCCATGCATTGTCCTGTGATTATGCAAGACCTTAACCCTTTTACACAGTTAACTGTGTTCGAGTGGTTAGCGTCATAGCTTTGAAACCGGGCAACCTGGGTTCAATCCATAGTTGTTTAATTATCCAGGGATCATGAATAAGTGAACTGTTGTTGTGATATAAACTGAAATAATGTTGAAGCCGGCGTAAAACCCTAATACAACAAAATTACACAAGAAAACAAATATTGTAGCATCTGCATCAGACAACTTTTGAAATTGTAGTAATGGAAAATTTGCTCACAATAATCAATGGCTCTTTCCTGTGGATGTATGGACTTGTTTGAATCAGAGTTATATTATACGATATATGAAATGCATTAACCCTTTCCCACATACCACAAATCTACTGCAGACGACTTTAAAAACATCTACATAAAAACATAGACAGAATATAGTTTAATTATTTGATAGTGTTGAAAACATAAAACAAAAAGAGGAATTACTTGTTATGTACAATATCTCATTGTGACCACAAAAGTTGGCTGCTGCAGATGCGTCAAAATGGGAAATGTTTATGAAAGTTTGGTTCTTCTTGCAAACAGTGAAGATTCAGACCAGCCTTTGTAGTGCCACAGTCTGACCAGAACCTCAACTGTCCATCTATTGTAAGACCCCAACATTTTTAGATAAAGCTCCTATATATACAAAAATAATTAATCAGTAGATCTTTTCTGTTTATAGATTGGACCCAGGGAATCACAAAGTTTATGAAGGAACAGTTGATTAAAATACAAGAGCATTACTCTGGCAGCTCCACAGCGCCACCTATGAGTTTTCTGACAGTTACACATACACCCTCCTCCCAGATGGATCTAGACAGTGCATTAAAACTGTGGCACTATTCTGCTAAACTAGCTCGTCATATGTATGATGTATGTTTACTCATTACTTACTTTCAAACTTAATATTTGTGTACATTTGTGCATTATTAGCCCTTTCCCACATACAGAAAAATTGAGTGCATGTGCAGCAGATAACTTTTGGAAATATTGTGGCAAAATAAGAAATTGCTTGCTTATAATTGCTGCATCAGTTTGGATGTTTTAGGTACAAGTTGTCTTTTATGAATTTTATAAAACCAGATCAGTCTGTGCATCCACACAGTCTTAACAAGATGACACTGTTCAAATATCACTTACACAAGATTGTTAGTAGGTTCTGTCAACTTGTGTAGAGTATGATAAGACTGAGCAGGTGGACAAGATGATCTCAACCTACACTGTCAGGGCTGGCTCTGGCCTAGACAAAATAATAGCCATTATTTTTTCATGAAAAAAATGAATAGCCAAAGCCAAAGCTAACGTGTGAAGCGCGTAAATGTGGTACAATATAATAAACGCATGATAATGCTTTGTCAGCATTTTTATTTCATATATATTTATTACCCCTGTATACAAACTTTTCATATGACATTATCAGTTAGTCAAAATAGCAATAAGGTACATACAATTGTTTAATTGCTTAGTTAAATCTGACACACCTTCCAAAATGTTTAGTCATTAGTGAATCCTGTTCAGATTTGCAAAAGTTAAATGAAAAAGTGTCAGACAATTGGTTCTGACAAAACATAAAGATCTGTAAGACCGAAACATAAGTAACAAGAAAAAAGTAAAACAATTATTTTTTTATAAATATGATTCAGAGGGATACTTTTAATCTCAACTATACATTATAAGGCTATTGAAATTCATAAGTTCATCTTGGAAATCTAAACACTCAGTCCTTATCATGATCACTGTCTTTGTCCAAGTCAATTTATTTCTGTTACGAAACGTAAAGAGTACGAAACGGAAAGGGTACGAAACAGTCTGCATATAATTACCAAAGTGAAAGTTAATTTCCGGAAAACCCTTCCAGTTAAACAAAAACAAAGACTGGGTTTAAATAGTCGAATTCATTTAGACAAGTATTTGATCGTATTTGTTTTGCAACCGACGTCTAAAAACCACTTCAATGATACATGAAAATCGAAACCACATTGATCAGCGATAAATTTTAATCGTCCGCCATTTTGTTTGCAAGGTAAACAAATCTGTTCGATTTAATAACCATGTCCGTCTTTTTAGCTCACCTGTGCACGAAGTGCTCAGGGTGAGTTATTGTGATCGCCCTATGTCCGGCGTCCGTTGTCCGTCGTCAGTCGTCCGGCGTCCGGCAATATTTTCTCCTCTGTAACCGGTGGGTCAACTGGGATGAAACTTCACAGAAAGCATCCTCTCAATGTCCTCACCAGAATTCCTTAAAATTTTTGGGATCCATGCAGAATTCTGGTTTCCATGGCAACGAAATGAAAAAAACTTCAAAATTCTTAAAAAATCTTCTCCTCCGAAAGTGTCAGGCCGATTTTCAAATTATTTTGTAGAAATGATCCTTGGGTGACCCTCTATCAGATTCCTTCAAGCCATGTTGATTGGTCGAAAAACATGGCCGCCGGGGGGGGGGGGGGGGGGGCTATTTTGCCTTGTATGGCTATAGTGCAAACTTAAAAAATCTTCTCCTCCAAAAGTGTCAGGCCGATTTTCAAATTATTTTGTAGAAATGTTCCTTGGGTGACCCTCTATCAGATTCCTTCAAGCCATGTTGATTGGTTGAAAAACATGGCCGCCAGGGGGCGGGGCTATTTTGCCTTTTATGGTTATAGTGAAAACTTAAAAAATCTTCAACATCTTCTCCTCAGTAACCAGTGGGTCAATTGGGATGAAACTTCACAGAAAGCATCCTCTCAATGACCTCACCAGAATTCCTTTAAATTATTGGGATCCATGCAGAATTCTGGTTTCCATGGCAACGAAACGAAAAAAACTTCAAAATTCTTCTCCTCCCAAATTGGTTGGCAGATTTTGAACTTATTTTGTAGAAATGTTCCTTGGGTGACTCTCTATCAGATTCCTTGAAGCCATGTTGATTGGTCGAAAAACATGGCCGCCAGGGGGGGCGGGGCTTTTTTGCCTTATACGGCTATAGTGAAAACTTAAAAAATCTTCTCCTCCAAAAGTGTCAGGCTGATTTTCAAATAATTTTGTAGAAATGTTCCTTGGATGACCCTCTATCAGATTCCTTTAAGCTATGTTGATTGGTCAAAAATTATGGCCGCCAGGGGGAGCGGGGCTATTTTGCCTTATATAGCTATAGTGCAAACTTAAAAAATCTTCTTCTCCAAAAGTGTCAGGCCGATTTTCAAATAATTTTGTAGAAATGTTCCTTGGATGACCCTCTATCAGATTCCTTCAAGCCATGTTGATTGGTCAAAAAACATGGCCACAAGGGGTCGGGGCTATTTTGCCTTTTATGGCTATAGTGAAAACTTAAAAAATCTTCTCCTCCAAAAGTGTCAGGCCGATTTTCAAATAATTTTGTAGAAATGTTCCTAGGGTGACCCTCTATCAGATTCCTTCAAGCCAAGTCGATTGGTCGGAAACTATGTCCGCCAGATGGCAGGGCTTATATAGCTAAAGTGAAAAAAAAAATCAGGTGAGCGATTCCAGGGCCATCATGGCCCTCTTGTTTAAAAATTGGATGCATCGAAAATTATATCGGCATTGAATTAATTTAAGGTGTTATCATTCTAATTTGGGGCGATTAAAATGTACAATGAAAGGTGATAAGTTGCACAGCACAGTCTTCGAAGTGTATTACACACACTCAAGGATTAACTGATAAGGCGATGACCCGCGGCCAATCAATCTTGTAATTAACACCGGGGTATGACACTCGAGATAAACAAGGTCATTCACGCTTCATTGACACGTGTTTTCATGCTCTCATACGCAATTAGCAGACGATTCTTTTATCCAGTTGCAAAATAAAATAATCGCCATTTTCCGTCGCCAAATGAACAAAATAATCGCCGTCTTCATTAAATAATCGCCATTTGGCGACAATGGCGACCTACAGCGCGAGCCCTGACTGTTCAGAAATGCCATCATGTACCTTTTCTTATGCATTTGCTCATTTAACAAAATTCAAATAAAAATATTATATAAAAAGTACAGTAAATTAGTGCTGACCCAAATCTTCCTCTATCTATAAATATAGTTTGAAGTAATCTAATCATAACACCTCTCTCTATAACTATAGTGTGCAGTAATCTAATCATAACACCTCTCTCTATAAATATAGTGTGCAGTAATCTTATATTGACGGCAATAGACTGGAGTGATTAGGCCCCCTTTTTCCCACATGCACCTTATCTGCAGCAGACAACTGTAACCCTTTCCCTCATATGGACGCTTTTTGACGCCTCTGCAGCAGACTGCTTTTTGAAAACATGTCGTCAAAAGTAGAAATTGCTCAAGACAAGCAATCTCTCCTTTTGTCACCATGTTATCAACTCTATTTTATTATTGTACTTTCATTTAAAGGTAGTTTTAAAAAAGAAATTGGGTATGCTTTCAAAATCATCTGCTGCAGAATGATTGCATGTGGGAAAGGGTCTAAGACATCTATGTGAACAGTTTTCATGAATGAAAGTATGGTTATTGTATTGAGTTGAAAACATTCTAGCAAAAGGAGAGATTGCTCTGCAAGTGGGAGAGGGTTAATTTAATGCATCTGAATGGCAAATCATGTGGCGTTTACTGATTTATCATTCAATTATTGTGACAAAAGTGATCTTTTGTAAATGCTATAAAATGATTCTGTAGGTGGGAAAGAGAAGGTTAGATAATCAAAAATCCCAATTTGACTCTGTTGTCGGTACTCAAAAGAAATGTTGCACTGATTTGATTCTTTTAAGTACCAATAACATAGAGCTTTAATTATTCATAAGAATTTGATAGATATAATGGAGCAATGAGTTGATTCTTCCTCCATGTCAATGTCATTTTGATATTCCATATTTTACAGGAAGGGTTGCTGGACAGACACGAGTTTTTGATCTGGTTTATGGAACTGGTGGAGAAAACTAAACAATCAGATGATACTCTTCTCAAACTGGTCCTCTCTCAGATACTACAGGTACTTTGATTCTTTTCTCTGGGAAGTTGCTTTCACTGAATAGTTTGATGACATTTTACTGAAATGATTGTCTCAATTCCTTCATGATTCAGATAAAAGTCATACCATATGCAGCAGACGACTTGGAAAATATATAAGCAAATATATGAAATATCTTATACAAATGAAAGTATAATAATTGAATTCAAATAATTAATGAATAGTTAAAGTTGAAAATTATGACAAATTCATCAGCTGAAGATGTGTTCAAATGCATCTCTGCATGTGGGTGAGTGTTGGTCAAATGAAGGACTGTTTGTTGACATCACAATATGCTTAGACACATCTTTGGCTCATTATGGCCATTCCAAAACTCCCATTAAAGAGAAACAAATTACTATTCATAAACATTTAAGAAAGAAAAAAGGTACGGAAAATTAAGGAAAAAAGCATGCATGTTCACATTGCCAATGAACAAAGCTAAGCTCTAGACTTCTATTGTTATTAACAAAGTGTGAGATTTTCCAGTGCTATAGATAAAGACATTATTTCATGTTCTAAAATGCTTATTTGACATCCAAAAGTTCTGTTGTAAATACCTAAAAAGGTTATCTCACTGAGAAAATTCTTGTGAGGTTTCTCAATGTTGGCTTTAGTAGGTAATATGAGAGATCCAGAGGTCTATATAGAGGGAGTAAACAGGTCTTTTCTCCACTATTATCTTTCTTATAACCGAACCAAACCCTATGTTGTGGGTTCTCAAATCGTCTCAGGGAGTTGATTATTTTGAGTACCCACAACATAGGGTTTGAAATTAAAGTAATGCCTTAGATTACTAAATATTTGATTTATCTAGATAGCTTGAGAATGGTGGGGATAAGCCAAGTTCACAGACCCATATCTAGGCCTCTAAGATGAATAAACAATCTATTTTCAGTACCTGGATGAAGTGACCCTATCGGCCCAGTTATCCCGCAGGTTGTGTTATGCATGTTCTAAGAGGATCACCCAGATTTGTACAGATTCTGGCGGCTGCTCTTCCCCCAGAACACAGTCACCTATGTTAAATAATAGTAACAATGGGTGAGTGTACGGAGCCCCACAGTAAAGTGATTGACCTGAGTTTTAACATTGTTTTCAACAGTATTTCAGTTCTATCAAAGCAGCCAGTTCACCAAACCATGTGTTTCCTCACTTTCTCGCACCAGTAATACACACAAAAAATCCATTCACAGGCAACTGGCTGCCTTTCTACAAAGACTATTTTACTGGTGGAAGGGAAATGACACCTGTCACAATGACACCTGTCACAATGACACCTGTCACAATGACCTTTGTCAAGCATAGGGAAGATTAAATGATTTATCTAAGTTTCAAATTCACATTATACAATAGGTGATGAAGAATGGCCAGTAGTTATCTAGAGGGCAATTTCTAGAAAATAATCTTCAAGCAGTTATGAATGTTTTATACTTCTCAGAAGTTCTTGTGTCTCAACAGAAGTACAAGACAAACTCAGTAAGAAGTTACATTTTGTATAAGTTATGTGTTTTTTACAACAAAAACTTGTTCTCGATCAATCATTCATATAATAAAAATTTCTTTTATTCATTTCAGTGGTAGTGCAAATCAGCTGATTTCACAGAATCCTATGTCCGCTATATTTTCTGAGTTTAACAACTGCCCACAACACAGGGGTATTATACTAAGTTTGAGTTGTTGTATCCAGGTATATATGCTTCATTTTTAAACCCATGAAGAGTGGTATGCTGCAGTTGGCCCTTCATCTGTTATCATTAACCTTTTACCACATATAGACGCTTTCTGAAGTCTCTGCGGCAGACAGCTTTTTGAAAACATAGTGACAAAAGAAGAAATTGCTCAAAACGAGCAATTTCTTCTTTTGACACAATGTTTTCCACTTTTAATCATAGGTTATCCATTCAATTATAGAGATTTCCTATTTTTTGACAAAATATGTTTAAAGTCGTCTGCTGCAGAATTGCCTTTCCCACATAAAAAAAAATGCAGTACATATCTTTGAAAAAATATTGGTAAAATATTAAAAATCTCTATAGATAAAAATATAACTATTGAATAGAGTTAAAAACTTTGTGACAAAAGGAGAAAGTGGTTTTTAGGAGCAATTTATCCTTCAGCCACAACTTTTAAAAAATCATCTGCTGCAGGTTTGCAAGTATATGTCTATATAGGGGACTCAGTTTCATTGGTTTGACTTAAATCTGAGTTGAATTAATTTGCAATATTCCATATTTGTTATTTTCTTGAATATGAATACATCAAGATTAAGTTCAATACAGAAGAAATATTTTTGGAAATTCATTTTTACCATGGTTATCCCTTTTCCACATACTGCAAATTTACAATCTGCAACAAATCTGCAACAAATGTCTAGGCAAAAATAGAGAGAATCTCTATGAATAAACGTTGAATTATTGCATTGAGTTGAAAACCTTGTGGCAAAAGAAGATATTGTTCATTATGATCAAGTTCCTCTCTTGCAATGATGTTTTAAAGAGTTGTCAGTTACTTTGTCAAAATGGAACTATATGAGGGAAAGGTTTTATTTATTTTAGTGTGGGCATAATATTTTAAAAAGGCATAATTCAATTTTTGTTGGCAAAAATGCTTTTGTTAAAATTGAGAATCAAAGTGTCTTCTCTTAAGTGATTATGGGAGAGTTTTCATTAAGTTTGTTGAAGTCGTGTATTTGTTGCCAAACCCTTACTCCATGCTGAGGGTGTTTCATTTCATTTATTGAGATTTTCACTATTTTTGCCTAGAAAATTCTAAAAGTATGCTGCAGATTAGTTGTAAAAAGGTAAGTAACTTAGTGTTTCCTTATGTATTCTACATTTGTGGCACAGTTATTGCCCTTTGTTTCAATAGCCAAAGAGAAGTAATAAGATTGCCATAAATTTGCTTGTTTATCAGGTGATCACATTGACCAGTCCGTCAGCTCTAGTGTGGAACAATTTACAAGAAGGAAAGTCATGTTCACCGTATTGTGGATCTCCCTTGGATCAACTGCCCTGCCCTCCCTCCTGTCTTCCAATGCCTCCTGGGGACCAAAATTTACAGGTTAGTCATTAAATCTGTGGTGTATTCCTAGTCTAGTACTGGTGTATTCAGATTTACCTAACATTGTGTGTGGTGTATTCCTAGTCTAGTACTTGTGTATTCAGATTTACCTAACAGTGTGGTGTATTCAGATTTACCTAACTGTGGGGTGTATTCAGATTTACCTAACACAGAGTGTGGTGTATTCCTAGCCTAGTATGGGTGTGTACAGATTAACCTAACACAGAGTGTGGTGTTTTCCTAGCCTAGTACTGGTGTATTCAGATTTACCTAACACAGAATGTGGTGTATTCCTAGCCTAGTACTGGTGTATTCAGGTTAACCTAACACAGAGTGTGGTGTATTCCTGCCTTGTACTGGTGTATTCAGGTTAACCTAACACAGTGTGGTGTATTCCTAGCCTATTCCTGGTGTATTCAGGTTTACCTTACACAGTGTATGGTGTATTCCTAGCCTAGTACTGGTGCAGGGCCTGCTCTGGGTTGAATTTTTCTTTCGCCACCACTTTCACCACATTGAAATAAAGTTCGCCACTTTTAAATTTTAGGAGCCACTTTTAATTTTTAGGAGCCATTCATTTTCGC
>JASEVX010001503.1:0-12500 GCA_031761405.1 Serripes groenlandicus | reverse complement strand
CCTGCAATTGAATTTTATCATCTCAAAAGTTAAATCAATTCTTAAATACAGATGCCTTTTTACGAGACGCAGCAGTAAACTTTTGCGACAATAATTCAGTCAACATGGTTTGCCTAAGTGGTTTAATAAAAGTCGTCTGTTGCATATTTGTCCTATGAAGAAAATGGATTCCCATTCGATATACACTGGATAATAATAGAGAACACTTTAAGAGATTTGGATCCATAAATAAAATAAATTATTTATTACAGTAATTGAAATGAAAACAAACAAATCAATAAATTAATATATATATATATATATTACAATTGCATTATATGTTAATCATGGTTTTGTAGACTACATTTAAATATTATATCTGAAACAGATGACTTTTCATGTCCTTCCGGCAGATGGCTCTTGAAAACATTGTGGGAAAATGACGTATTGTTAACTTTCATAATGTTTTCCTTTTCCTACTATGTGGTTTTTTTTTAAATGTTGTTTTTGCTTCCAGTGTTGCAGGTGTTACATTTTACCTGACAAACATGCATTTCAAGGACAATAACTACGCATGGAGTTCTATGCCATTTCTGAATGTCCAGAAACGCTGAAATTATTTAAAATGAATCGTTTTGCAACAGAAATTTCCCCTTTGTCTATAAAGTTGTCTACAGTCATCTGATGCAGAAGCATCAAAAGTAACATGTATGGGAGAACAGGCTTATAACTTGAAAATTACTTTCTCTGTGTAGACACATTTACATAACTATCTACAGCAGAGGACTATTGAAAACATTGTGGAAAAAGGAATAATGATTAATATCTCCTTTTGCCACAATGTGTTTAAAATTTAAATCACTTTCTCTTTGTAGACACATTTACATAACTATCTTAATCAGAGGACTAGTCACTATTGAAAACAGTGTGGCAAAAGGAATAATGATAAAAAAAAACTCCTTTCGCCACAATGTGTTCAACTCGTAAAAACATAGAAAATTGCCATATTTGTGCCTAGATCGGTGCAGTCTTCTGCTGCAGAATTATTATACATGTAGGAAATGTTAAATGTCAACGAATCTAGATATATCTCTTAAAGGAAACAAATAAATTCAGATAATCAATAAAATATAACTTTCTTAATAATAATATCACATGCAATAAGTACACACGTCACCGGATCAAAGTTCAACGACTCTAAAAGGCACGTGCCAATCTTTATGACAACAAGGCACATTCCCTTGTTACACACTATGCAAAAGTCTCAAGCGAGTTGAATATTGACCCATCAGTTTTTACCTATCAAAAGAATTTCGAAATAAACATAAAGTTTTCATAGACTCTCCGCTTTTAGAAGATAAGGACCCAACCCTTAACTCAGACTTCACTCTCCAGGATAAGTAGCCGAAAAAACTCTGCCGCGGGTCTAGATAAAATAGCGTACCCTATGTTCAAACACATGTCCGAAATAGCCTTGGAAATCTGGCTTGCATTTTTTAACCAGGTATGACTTCCCGGAGGACTGGAAGCTAGCCTGTGTGATTCCATTACATACAAAAGGAAAAGACTGAAATAATCCAAAATCTTATAGACCCATAAGCCTTACATCCCACCCTGGGAAATTGCTAGAGGGGATGGTACGTTTAGAACGTCTCTTAAAATCAAAAAATATAATCAATCCCTTTCAATCCGGTTTCAGAAAGGGTCGCAGTACAGTTGACCACATAGTGCGACTTCAGCATGATGTCCTAAAGTAAAATAACTTGGGACAGTATGTTTTAGCTATATTCGTTGACCTAGAGGCCCGCATTCCAATAAGTATGGCACTCGGGTATTCTATACAAACTTAAAAATCACGGAATCACAGGGCGATGCTTCAACTATATACGGGCCTTCTTGTTGGAAATGAAAGATAAGTGTCAAGGTTGAGGGTACCCTCTCTGATACTCAAACTCTGACGAGAGGTACGCCCCAGGGCATAATAACCTCTCTACTTTTTTCACTTTTAATTAACGATTTCCCTGATGTCTCAGAGGGGACAGGGTTGGTTATCAGTCAATTTGCCGACGACTCAGGCAGTTGGCTATGTGGAGGTAACTTTCGACACTTACAAAAAAAAGGCACACAAAAGGCTTGACTTCATATGGCGTTGGTCCCAACAATGGGGCTTCAAAATTAGTCTGACCAGGGACGTAGATAAGAGGGATAGGGTACTAAACTGTATACTAAAATATCACCCGTGCCAACATGTGTAGCAAATAAAATTAAAAAACTATTCAAGATAGAAAAATATACTACAGGTTTTGATAATATGTTATCCTTATGAAAAATGTCAGTATATTAATTTTTGGAAAAAAATAATATAATTCAGAAATCCCAATATCTGTGTCTTTTAAACCAGTCAGTGTTCAAAATACAAAGAAATTCCAGTTGTTCATTGTATCTCTAACTTTAGGTGAAATGTTAAGCTTTCAGAATATGTATGTTTTGTTTTGTGCCAAATGTGACTTCAACGTTTTATTTACAACAAAACGTGAACATGTGGACAATTTTATTTCTATGTGTGATATTTTAACCAGATAACAGGTGTACAGGTGGAGTTGCCTATCCCTCTTATCTATGTCCCTGGTCAGACTAAAACAGTAGGAATACTTTGCGGACATCCAAATAAGCACCAAGTTGACGTATCTCTGGGAAACACAAAAATTTAAGAAGACTGAATAATTTCTAGGCATGACTCTTGATGAGAGGTTTAATTTACAGTCGTACATAGACGAACTGGTCACTAAATGCCAAAAGGACTTAAATGTAATGAGAATGCTAAGGGGCACATGTTTCGGATCAGACAAAAATTCGCTCCTGCTTCTCTTTAAGTCCTTAATACGTCCAAAGTTAGAATACCGTGCCGTAATCTTATCTTGTGCTACAGAGTCCAATCTTAAGAGACTAAATACTATCCAACGGAGGGCTCTAGCAATAGCTCTGAGAGCTCTTCCCAATACCCCATCCCATAAATTAGAACAGGAAGCCGGTGTTGAACCCCTAGATCTTCGTCGAGAAGAACAAATCCTCAAGTACTGGGCTAGAGTTAAAAGTAGACATTGCAACCCTGTGAACGCTATCATAGGATCCGGTTTCTTCGTAAAATCCAAATATAAGCGCCCAAAGCTTACATTTGGAGCCGCTGTACAACAGCTGGCCGAAGAATATCAGATTCATGAATACAATGTGGCAGACTTCAGACAGCGCATTGTGTCACCCTGGACTCTAACTAATCCTGTAGTCGACATGTCCCAAAGACTGAGGTTCAATAAGAGTGATCATCAGCCAACAATTTTAGAAATAACAAATTATCACATCGCCTCAAACTTCGCTGGGCGTTTAAAGATATATACTGACGGTAGTAAAGATACAAATCAGGCAGTTGCGGCAGCAATGGTTATACCATGCAAAAACATAACAGTCAACAAAAGACTCAGCGACAAGTTATCAATCTATTCTGCCGAACTGACCGCTATTCAATTTGCATTAAACTGGACAATTTTAAACGGACCGCGCAAAGTAGTAATTTTGTCTGATTCTCTCTCTTCCTTACAGTCAATCAATTTAAGAAAGAGCAATTCTAGGCCTGATCTTATAGAAAACTCATCTCCCTTAATGATCAGTGCCATTTAAATAATATAAAGGTTAAATTTGCGTGGTGTCCAGCTCATGTCGATTTACCTGGAAATGAATTAGCAGATAGGGCGGGAAAGAATGGACTGAAGGGCTCTGTGGGTGAAAACATTCCCCTGGCAATAACCGAAATATATTCTGTCATTAGAAACCATTAAAAGCAGAAAATGACGAAAATGCTTGCTGAACAACCACATAAGCAGCCTATCACCCAGCAAGGGATCATTTTGAGACCGCCACACTGTTATTCAACCAACCAATATATGCCCAAGGTGTAGCGTACGAAATACCACAGAGCATTTTCTGTTACATTGCAAGGTGCACAGGCAAGCAAGGACACAACTATCCAATGTCATACAGGGTTCTGGTATGCACATGTCAATAAATGACATACATTTTCCATCCAAAGCACTCCAGAATTCCTTTTTTAAGGCATTGGAGACATATCTCCTAGATTGCCAGATGACATACAAAATAAAGCTGTTATCTGGCAAAATCCCAACATTTTAAAAGTACATCTATAAATAGACCACGAGTCTAAATATAGAGAGAAATTCTTCCCGCATTGGGAAGTTATTCTATCATCTTACTATCAAAAAATTTATTTTTTAAATTACACATTTGTGTGACGCTGGCTCAGTACTGAGGTAGATAATTCACAAGAAATACCTCCTACCCATATTTTTATGTTTCTTTCAATTACTCCTATCGTGGAAATGACGTCAAACATTTCTGTCATCTGCCCCAACGACAATTGTTTTAATATATATCAACAGATATAAAAAATAGGGAAAGACGAGTTGTCTCTCTTCCTAATGTATATCATTTATATCTGTTGATATATATTAAAACAATTGTCGTTGGGGCAGATGACAGAAATGTTTGACGTCATTTCCAAAGTAAACAAGCATAAAGACGCTTTCTAACGCCTTTGCAGCAGACGGCTTTTTAAAGAAAAAGTGACACACGAGGAAATTGCTTAAAACGAGCAATTTCTCCTTTTGCCACAATGTTTTCCACTTTTAGTCATAGGTTATCCACTCAATTATAGAGATGTTTCCATTTTTTGTTCAAAGCCGTCTGCTGCAGAATTGTTCTATGAGGGAAAGGGTAAACATTTGTCTCCTGTCTTTCTCACACCTGTACTCCAAACAACATTCGGCCCAGGTACCTGGCTACACATACACACTATTTACCCAATGGTACAATCTGGTTCAGACTGAACAACCTTGGTTTGATAGCCGGCATCGTTTACGAATGAGCTAATCTTGCTCCACATGTAGGTTATCATCACTCAAAACAATGCCAGCATGTTGAATGACTATGAGGGAATGAATGAATGAATGTGTGTACTGTTTTACGGCGCATCGACAGCTAAGGTCATTTAGCGCGCATCTAAATTTAATTATTCATGATCCCTGGGTGAACAAACCAGTACTAGGCTAGAAAATGTGCCTTGCCCAAGAGCACTCCACCATGACCGAATTGCCGCGACTGGGGATCGAACCCGGGACACCCGGTTTCGAAATCCCCGACGCTAACCACTCGACCACAGCGGATTCCGACTATGAGGGATACTAAACCTTTTCCAATATACAAAAGCAGCAGACGAGTTTTGAAAACGGTTGTAGGACGTTGTGGCCAACGGACATTTTTGGCTCGGACGTTTTGGCCTAGAACTATTTGGCCAGCATTTTTTGATTATTTAAAAGTCACGTGGTGTAAATGACCGAGAACACCAAACAAAAAATAGTGCAACCAAATGATAGACGATTTATGAATTCAAACATGAACAAAAGGCAAATATGTAAACTAAATTCCGCTTATTCTAGGTAACCAAATACAATTCTGTACAGTCTCTGTATGTGTAAATACCATATATATATATATATACGTGAAATAAAGGATAAGGATACCACTACACCCCAACCCCGCCTAAATAAACTGTAAACCTTTCATTAACTGTCTTGAGGTTTGTTTCCTCTAGTAAAAGAAAAAGTAATATTCCTTCTGAAAAAGTAGATTTGTTTGTGATATTTGAATAGCATTTTTTTCAGACTTGCAGATGCATTTTCTGCAGACAAGTATTGAAAGCATTGTCACAATGTTTTCTATGCTATTCTGAAATGTTCAGAAAAATAAACCTGAGATATTTACTCTTATCTACAAACAGACCCTATGTGACGCCTCTGCAGCAGAACGACTTTTGGAAATACTGTGGCAAATAACGAAATTAGAGAATTTGTGGCGACATCAGAAAGGGTGAAATTTGCCCAATTTTTTAAAAATATTCTACTCTGAATTAGTCTGATACCGATACAATAAGGAATTATGTTATCATTGGATAACTCTCTACAAATATAATCACATTGATTAGTTGTTAACACGGCAATCAGGCGGTATAAGAAAAGTGGCAAAGTTTGTTAAAGTTTGAGGGTTAACATTGGCCATTCAAGAACCATATTATGCTTCCTGGGAGGAATGGTGGTTCATAGACATAGACATACTGTGACATAACTGAACAATTGTTGAACGCGGCGTTAAACATTAAACAATCAATCCAAACACTTTCAGAATGTGTGTTCGACTAGAGGGCGATCAGTTATCGAAACATGACACATCATCATAAGGTGTTTATCAGCTTTTTACTTTTATTGGCCCTTTTTCATATTTTTTTCTCATTCTGTATTTGTTTAGACACTTCCTTGTTTTGTTTTGATCCTGACGTTATCTATTATATGAGCCGTATATCTTTGTTTTTATTAACTGCGTGCATAATATTGTGACTACTTAAAGGGACTGAACACCATATATATACAAGACGAATTTTGATGCAGAGCATCAAAGGACGCCGCGCATGATTTTGAAGCATGACTTAAAGGAATCAGATGTAGTTCAGTACATTTAAATAACGTGTGAAAACAGACAGGATGTAAATATTTCGAACAAGAAGGCCAAATGTCCCTTTATCATAACCAAAAAGGCCAAGATGTGCCTATATTGCTCACCTGGCTACCATAGCCTATAATAAAAGGTTACCATACAACATGAAGTTTCTTAATTTTTTACCAATACACGGTTTCAAATCTGCTCTAACTAGATCAATAAGATAAAAAAAACATCACATAGGTGCTTAAATATTAACATGTAATGTCTCTAGTTATAAATTAAGTGTGACACAAGCTTTGGAAGGAGAGGGTGAAGTATATTCTCCTTCGTGTTTATCAGAAGTATGATAACAACAAGAGGCCCAAGAGGGCCAGTATCGCTCCACTGCCAATTAAATCTTCAAACAGCCCCGCGCCCTGGTTGCCATGTTTTTTACCAATCAACATGGCTTGAAGGAATCTGATAGAGGGTCATATATATATATATATAAAATATTTTTTAAGTTTTCACTATAACCATATTATAAGGCAAAAATAGCTCTGCCCTCTGGCGGCCATAGTTTTCGACCAATCAACTTGGCTCGAAAAAATCTGAAAGAAGGTCACCCAAGCAACATTTCTACACAATTATTTGAAAATCGGCCTGATACCTACGGAGGAGAAGAAGATTGTTTAAGTCTTCACTACTACACAATTATTTGAAAATCGGCCTGATACCTACGGAGGAGAAGAAGATTTTTTAAGTCTTCATTGTTTTTTCTTTCGGAAACCAGAATTTTGCATGGATCCCAAACAGTTTGAGGAACTAAGGAGAGATCATTGAGAGGATACTTCCTATGAAGTTTCATCCTAATTGGTCCAGTGGTTAGGTAGGAGAAACAGTTTGAAGCAAAACGTTTACGGACGGACGGACGCACGCATGCACGCACGTACGTACAAAAGGCGTTTGTTGGGTGTTTTCCTTTGATGTTCTCTTGTTGGGTATACCCAACAAGCACATGGTTTATTCCGTAATTATCCCCCCTTTACGGAATAAATAGCAATAATATGTTAATTAGATACCCATAACACAATTGTATAAAAAAAAAAAACACTAATCAAAGTGTCTTATAAGGGTGGTGGCTGGGGTTTACGAAAAAACACTATCCAACAAGATTACTCTCGTAAGTACGCACTCACGCACGGACGCACTCACGCACGCACGAACGTAGGACGGACGATTCCCCATGACATAAGCTCGACTGGCTTTCAGCCAGTGGAGTTAAAAACGGAAGTATATAAACAAAAAATACGATATCGCAAATTTCTGAGATAATGAGAAAAAAAAAATATCAAAAAAAATAATCGAGAAATCGAAATGTTCGAACATATTGATATCTTTTTTTTTTTTTTTTTTTTTTTTTCGATATCTCGAACTTTCCGATATCTCGAACTTTTCGAAAAAGAAAATTATATATTTTTTCGATATCTCGAACTTACCAATTTTTTTTCATATTTTTTCCGATATCTCGAACTTTCCGATATCTCGAAATTTTCGGTATCTCGAACTTGTCGATATCTCGTACTTGTCGATATCTCGAACTTTCAGATAAAGTTCGAGATATCGAGATTTTTTTTTTTAAAGATATCGAAAAGTTATTGGAAAGTTCGAGATATCGAGAAGAAAAAAAAAAAAAAAAAAAAAAAAAAATATAAAAAAATATCGAGATATCGGAAAGTTCGAGATATCGAAAGTTCGAGATATTGGAAAGTTCGAGATATCGAAAGTTTCGAGATATCGATATGTTCGATTTGTCAATAAATGTTCAAGTTAAAAACATTCGTTTTATCAATGTATTCGAGATATCGATGTGTTCGAGTCATCGGTATGTTCGAGATATCGATATGTTCGAGTTATCAATATGTTCAAGTTATTTGACCAATAAGACATTCGTTTTTTGCGTGTACAATGACCTCAGACAAATTTCGTACCTAAACCTCTTAATTTGCGAATGTCTAATCGAATGTCTAATGTCTAACTGATCAATTAGACATTCGTTTTTTGCATGTATAATGACCTCCGACGAATTTGGTACCTAAATCCCTTACTTTGCGAATGTCTAATCGAATGTCTAATGTCTAACTGACCAATTAGACATTCGTTTTTTTAATGTGCAATGACCTCCGACGAATTTGGGTTATATATCTTGTAATTTGCGAATGTCTAATCGAATGTCTAATGTCTAATTGACCAATTAGACATTCGTTTTTTGCATGTACAATGACCTCCGACGAATTTGGTACCTAAATCCCTTAATTTGCGAATGTCTAATCGAATGTCTAATGTCTAACTGACCAATTAGACATTCGTTTTTTAAATGTACAATGACCTCCGACGAATTTGGGTTATAGATCTTGTAATTTGCGAATGTCTAATTGAATGTCTAATGTCGAATTAGACATTCGATATTTAACATTTGCGATTTTTCTGAATGTCTAATTGAATGTCTAATGTCTAATTAGACATTCGATAATCAAAATTAGCGAATGTCTAATCGAATGTCTAACGTCTAATTAGACATTCGAATATTTTTTTTGAATGTCTAATGTCTAACGTCTAATGCTCTGCCAACTTCACACACTTTTATAAATAGGCAAAAAATCCGGCGAATTTTGGGCCCGTAAACTAAACAATTAAAAACGCGTAGCCTAGAAAGTTTGGGAAAAGTGAACTTTTTCTCTGAGCTTTGATGAATTGGGTCAGGGCCGTAAACCAAACAATCAAAAACAGCGTAGCCTAGACAGTTGGGGAAAAGTTATTAAATACAAATTAAATGTGTATAAAGTTTTGTAATAACGGTAGAAGACAAACGTATTTTGTATCTTGTTGTTTCTTAAATCAGTTAATACAATTTATTGATTCATAAAGGTTGTTTTTTTCAATCAAACAACAGAGGTTTTTTTAACAATAATAACATTGGTTTCTCCCTTTTCGATTACGTCACCCCATGGTACAAAATTAAAACCTATCCCATACTGACGCCGCGCTCCCACGCGGCGTCAATAATGGTCCAAAATCGTTATATTCTATACTTATTCTAATTAATCCACAATACGTCGATATATATGTAACGGAATGTTGTAGAAGGTCGTACAAGTCTTGTTTTTCATTATATCATAGCAAGTAAGCAGTTAAAAAAACGTCCGCTCTGTGTTTACCGTTTGAAAATACCGTGGAATTTCCTCTTGCTCATTTGAATTTGTGGATTCAATTCGGCATACTCTAACACTATCGACTCATTACATTCATGTATGCGTGAGTGTAATGAACGACAACTCTGCGAAGGAGATTGTCAATTCGGTTTTAGTGATCACGTGATAAATATACAGCGATAATTTTAGATTTACTGGGCTACTAACCCAGTAGATTTTACAATGCAAAATAACGAAAAATCTCCGCAATATTAATAGTGTGCATATATTGTAGTACATCAGTCAGCAAATATCAATGCCTTACATGCAAAAACATCAAGGTAATAGCAATTTTCACCAATTTTCTTTTTTTCTCGCTTTTTTCTCATATGGGATTCAGTCCCTTTAAAGGTTATAAACATTATTTTGTGAAATAAAATAATACTTAAAGGTTATAAACATTATGTTGTGAAATAAAATAATACTTAAAGGTTATAAACATTATTTTGTGAAATAAAATAATACTTAAAGGTTATAAACATTATTTTCCCTTTAGTGTAGACGTAATCTATATCCTTTTTAGCTCCACTGGCTGAAAGCCAGTCGAGCTTATGTCATGGCGAATTGTCCGTCGTGCGTCCGCGCGTGCGTGCGTGCGTGCGTGCGTTAACTTTTTCCTTTAAACGACTTCTTCTCCCTAACCACTTGGCCAATTTGGTTGAAACTTCATGGGAAGCATCCTCTCAATGTCCTCTACTAAATTCCTTCAAATTTTTTTGATCCATTCAAAATTCTGGTTTCCATGGCAACCGAAAGAAAAGAATAGTGAGAACTTAAAAAATCTTCTTCTCCGAAAGTGTCAGGCCGATTTTCAAATAATTTTGTAGAAATGTTCCTTGGGTGACCCTTTATTAGATTCCTTCAAGAAATTTTGATTGGGCGAAAAAAAATGGCCGCCAGGGGGCGGTTTTTTTTTGCCTTATATAGCTATAGTGAAAACTTAAATAATCTTCTTCTCAAAAAGTGTTCAGCAGATTTTCAAATAATTATGTAGAAATGTTCCGTGGGTGACCCTCTATCAGATTTCTTCAAGCCATGTTGATTGGTAAAAAAACATGGCCGTCACAGGGCGGGGCTATTTTTGCCTATATGGCTAAAGAGCAAACTTAAAAAATCTTCTCCTCCAAAAGTGTCAACCCAATTTTCAAATAATTTTGTAGAAATGTTCCTTGTGTGAACCTTAATTAGATTCTTCAAGAAATGTTGATTGGGCGAAAAACATGGCCGCCAGGGGGCGGGGCTTTTTTGCGTTATATATCTATAGTGAAAACTTAAAACATCTTCTTCTCCGAAAGTGTTCAGCCGATTTTCAAATAATTTTGTAGAAATGTTCATTGGGTGACCCTCTATCAGATTCCTTCAAGCCATGTTGATTGGTCGAAAAACATGGCCGCCAGAGGGCGGGGGCTATTTTGACTTATATGACCATAGTGAAAACTTAAAAAATCTTCTCCTCCGAAAGTGTCAGGCATATTTTCAAATAATTTTGCAGAAAACATTCCTTTGGTGACACTCTACAAGATTCCTTTAAGCCATGGTGGTTGGTAAAAAAAAATAGCCACCACGGGGCAGGGCTGTTTGGAGATTTTATTTTTGCCTTATGGCCGGTGGAGCGATACTGGCCCTCTTGGGCCTCTTGTTTTATGTTTCCCTTGATAGTATCATTATAATTACGCTGTTCAAGTTTTATTTATTTCTAAATTCTCCTTATTATTAATCTTGCTTCGTATTTATTTGTGCATACCTATTTGTCAATGAACCTGGGTGCACAGGCTCATCTGGGTCTTCACTGTGCGCAGATGTTTATGACCCCTAATCGCTCGACGTGGCCCAAATACGAGCCGTCCCGCGAGAAAACGTACATTGTGGACTTTGCGTAAATAATCGACCCAGATCAGCAAAAGCATGCCACGCAGGCTAACCCGGACAGACACTTTTCGCCTCCTGTGGATTTTTCTTTTTCAGGAATAATTACTCTATACCTTTATCCCCCAGCGGCGGAATGTGTCGGCCCGGATCATTCTGCGCGGACTGCGCGGGCTGATTTGGATCGATACATTACGCAGAGGCCATAATGATGGTTTTCTCGCGAGACGGCTCATATAATCATTTCAACATTAGATAAATCACACATATAAAGTACGAACCCTATCTGTGTTATCAGTGATAGTGACCGTGTTATATACATTGCCATACTTGTAAGTGTGTTTGACTGAATAGACTGCGAGATAATAATAGTGTTTTAAGAATAAGGTACGGACATTTTTTAACTTACCAAAGTTTCTTTTTGGACAATGTGTAAAACTGTTCCGTGTTTGCGTTTAGTATAGCTTTGCGACGAATGGGAGGACAGGCAGACATACATATACAGACATACAGGCAGGCAAACATTTTTTGTGTTCGTTCAAAACTTTACAAACTCGTAAATGTAGATATAGATTTATACGGATTTCTATAGCTTCATTCGAATCATTATGTGTAATGTGATTAGTAGATTTATCTCATATAAAAGTAAGTCTAAATTGAAGCTGGTGTGACATATCCGAACTTTCCTATGGCGCCGGGCGTCAATAAATTATATGTTTTTGATTTCAGATTCTAGTTACATTCTATCAATATACACAGAGGTGAGCTTTTTCTAGGCAGTGGGGGAGGCATCAACAGTCGAGAATTGATAATAATGGCCGAGTCTATTGGTGTATGTATGCTTTCGCGCTCTCCCTCTCT
>JASEVX010001502.1:0-15507 GCA_031761405.1 Serripes groenlandicus | reverse complement strand
TTTTCAATGGCATGAATGTTCATATGTAATTTCCGCTCATTATTACCACAAATATACTCCTCGCCTTTACAAACTATGACAAAAACACATCGACGCGTTATAAGTTAATGCACCTATATTCTGTTCCATAAAGCTACTATTTTTAGTCTATACACATTTGTCAATAAACGGCAATAACCCTTATTTAAACAGGAGAATGGTTATGAGGATAAAATACAAAGGTCGCCGAATGAAAGAATTTCATTTTTCACATTTTATCCGCCGGTTTCTTTGTTAATAGAATTATACTTAATGTAGACATTGAATAGAAAGCGTTTCACCACATATAATTATTTAACCTGGACCGCTGTATTTAAAAATGGACACTTAGATATATACTTTCCCAAATTACGCATGTGATCCATTTTTATAGTTTTATCTAAGCTTTACCGATCGCTTTCCTAACCAATTCTCCATAGCAGCCTATCTGTGTTACGGCAAGAAAAGGCGAATGCAGTCTCACTTGACGATTCGTTGTTTGCATTTATTTGTAGACTTGAAGCTTATTTTTTGATTGACTTGTCCAAGATCTTTAACGGAATGTTTGCATTTCTTCTTATCAACTTGGTTCGAATGTTGGACTGTTTCCGCTATAGTATGTGTACAATAATCGCTTTCACCGCGTTTGGAACAATAACACCAACGGTTATACACGGTCATTTAAACATTAATACTAGCAACCAATTTCTTCATCGTGCCCTTTTCCATTATGATCAGGGACTTGCTTCTGTATGATCTAAAAAATGATATGACTCTATACATAAATATCAACGTTAACTATTTATATATAGGGTCATATTAATTGTTTAGATCATACAGGAGCAAGTCCATGTGCTGTATGTAAGAACTTTTCGCCATTTCGTGTAATAGAACCGAACAGAACAGACTGAAGTTTTATTTATAGACTTGAAAATATACGGTTCGTCGTCAAAATAATAACATTATACAAACGAGAAAGAAATACATACTCTATAATATAAAACCAAGATGAATTTACGTTGTAGATCATTATATAGATCGTACATTGATAACATTCTATTTGGATAGAATACTGATTTTAAAATGGACATTATGTATATTTATAGTTGCTATTAAACGGTTGCCTGATTGGGGTTTAACGCCGTTTTCAACAATTTTTCAGCCATATCACGGCGGCCAGTTCACTTATTCATGTGTTTCCTGGTTTTCTCACACCAGTAATCCTGTAATCTTTCCAAGCAACTGGCTGCTTTTCCACATAGTCTGTTAGCCCATTGGTGGAAGAGGAATGACGCTTGTCACTATGATTTTTGTCACTATGACTTTTGTCAAACGACGGAAAATATTGTTGGCCGACCTGGGATTCGAACTCACAAATCCTTGATTGACAGCCCGCGTCGATATCGACTGAGCTACTTCGGCTCGGCCGCTATCAAACGGAGGGCTGGGATTTGAAGTTTAATGTCGATACAGGATTGCAAACATTTTTGTACGAAATGAGAAAATGTCGATCAAGACAGTCCCTGTAGAAGTGCAGTCCAGTCGAGATCTGTCGATCGAGTATTAACCCTTTCCCTCATACGACAATTCTGCAGCAGACGACTTTGAACGTATTTGTCAAAACATAGAAAATCTCCATAATTGAATGGATAACCTATGACAAAAAATGAAAAACATTGTGGCAAAAGGAGAAATTGCACGTTTTGTGCAATTTCTTCTTTTGTCACTATGTTTTCAAAACGCCGTCTGCTGCAGAGGCGTCAGAAAGCGTCTATATGAGGGAAAGGGTTAATGTGCTGTTCTACTATAATTAAGCTCGAGAAAGACTAATTCAGGAGCCCTTTAGAACTCATTTCGATTTTTAAATGGGAGCCGTCGAACCAAAAGTCCTCCCGAATGACATTAAATTATGTCGTTTTAAAACACAAACAAACAATTGTGAAATGTCACTTTTAGCTGACTAAGATTAAACATTTTGATGTATAAACCCTGTCCCACATACAAACAATCTGCAGAAGACGACTTTGAAAACATATACGTAAAAATCACCACAAATGAAAGTCAAATGAAATTGAAAACATTGTGGAAAAAGGTGAAATTGGCCATTATGACTAATTTCACCTTTTACCGCAATGTTTTCAAAAATCGTCTGCAGCAGAGGCGTCAGAAAGCGTCTATATGTGGGAGGGTTCAATCTAAACAAGGTCGGTGCGAGTTTGCTGTGATAACGATAACTTTGACATGAGGGTTACCATCTGAGAGGTTTAAATCGATATACATCCACTTCGTTGTTCTGCGGTTATGTATTTTATAATTATAAACCTGTGAAATTACACCATACCCTATCACCATAGCAGACGAAATATACTGGAAAAACAAAACGAAATCACCATAGCACACTTCGTTTTGTTTTCCTGTTCACATTTAGTGTTCGAACACTATGTCAGTTTAACCAGAGACCTATCTACGTTCCTGGTTTAACCCGAGACATATCTACGTTCCTCGTTTAACCAGAGACATATCTACGTTCCTTGTTTAACCAGAGACATATCTACGTTCCTTGTTTAACCAGAGACATATCTACGTTCCTGGTTTAACCAATAAAGATGTAAAGCGTTGATTTGATAGAAAGATGAGTTACTGATTTGGTGGACACCTTTTTACTAGTACTTTATTTGAAGCAATGGTTATACAGTTTCCATCAAAGGTCTTGAATAAAAAATAAACGAATAAACGCGTTTGTTCTCACTAATACCAGCTAATATTGGTCCATCTACATTGAATTTATAAATTTTAGGAACATTTATCTTAGAAGACTTGAATTTTGTGTTTTCTTTAATGTATTGGTTTTTGCATATAGCATATTTATACTTAACATACTGCAATTGACATAACCTATTGTTCATACTATATTTTCATACTATGCTCGATGACATTGTGTTACAGACGGTTTACCACTTTTAATCAAAGGTTATCCATTCAATTATAGATATTTTCTATGTTGTGACAAAATATGTTCAAAGTCGTCTGCAGAATTGTCGTATGAGGGAAAGTGTTTACAGTATCATACCGTTTTTGTTTCATGTCTCTGAAGTGTTTCAAACTATAGTGAAAGTCTTCAACTATCTATTTTGAATTAATCCTTGGATTGATTTAGAAATTGATCAGATTTTTAAGATAACTGCATAAAGCGAGTATCAGGGTTAAACAATCATGTTTACTGAGGCCTGTCAACGTCAACTGTCTCCCCCATATAACACATTTACACCCAACGTCTTTGGAAACATCCTATTAGAATATGGAACATCTCTATACGGGAATTAATTATTATTGAATATAGTTTGCCACATTGTTTTCAAATAATTAAATCACATGCCATTTCTGTGGTATGTATACTTATACCCATGAAGGTTTTGTCTTACTATGAGCCCGTGTGCTTTATGTTTTCAAAATCTTCTACTTCAGATATGCTTTAAGTGAGAAAGGGTTAATAGAGAGGCACAGTGTTTATGTTTACCAAGCCCCTCGTTTCCATTTTACGTTTCTAACTGGGTCAATCCTATAAAATCGTCTTAACACATCGATCTGATGTTCCATTGATTCAAACCTAGCTAAACAAGTCATCTTTAAACGTAGCAACCCTTATTCCTGATCAATCAACGTACGGTATCTCTAGATTGCTTTGAAAACATTAGAGAATAATTGAAACATATTACGTTTTATATGTAGTTTAGTTTCTGTAAAGAATTGAGCACATTTAGGAAATGGAGAAATGGCTAATTTTAAGAACAATATCTCATTTTCACCCAAGACTTAAAAAAGCCATCTGCTGAAGAGGCGCCTGAAGTTATCCATACAAGAGAAAGAGTGCATCGATGAAGTCTCTTATTTGTATATAATGTAGATCAAGATCAGACTGTTCCTTCGGTATACTGGTTGCCTTTCAGTTTAATATTGAAAGTATCTAGACAAAAATAATCAAAATCTCTATAAATGAAACCATAATCATTAACCCTTTTCCGCATATAGACGCTTTCTCTCATTGACGCCTTTGCAGCAGACGACTTTTGAAAACATTGTAACAAAAGGAGAAATTGATTTAAACGAGCAATTTCTCCTTTAGCCACAATATTTTCAACTATGTCCAGGAATTATATCTTCATTTATAATGATTTTCCGTGTTTTCAGCGAGATCTTTTCAAAGTCGGATGTGGGAAAGGGTTTAAAACGTTGTTGCCAACGGAAAAGTTGCTTATTATGGGTAATTTCACCTTTTGCCACAATGTGTATAAAAGACGCCTGCTGCAGATACGTAAAAATGCGGTTGTAAGTTGGAAAGGGTTAGTTTATTCATAGAAATAATTGGTAAGGAGATTAAGTCTTAAATACCCTTACGACACAATATGTAATAGTGTGAAATTGTTACCCTTTATAGCTTTACTTACACGATCGCGAATTCTAGAAAAACACGGTGTAAAACGGAAAATGTCCCTGTATTCTTATTGTAAAACAAAACGGCCATATTGAGCAAAACTACTGTTTATGCAATCATTACAAAACAAAGTCGATTCCAAGCCGTTAAGGGTGCGTTTAATCAGAGGAAATATTGCGAAAAACGACAGAGAAGAAGTAAAACATTTCTTGCATGGTGATAATTAGATGTCATGGACGGTCACGTAATAATCCGTTAACACTTCACCACATACAAACAAATCTACAACAGACGACTTTCAAAACATATTGACGAACACTTGAAAAATCTCAATAAATTAGAGTTTAAATATTGAATACAGTTGGAAATATTGTGGCAGAAGGAAAAATAGCTCGTTTTGAGCAATTTCTCTGCCGTCAGAAAACGTCTACAAGTGGGAAAATGGTTAATTAAATTTCATCGTGTAAACGCCATTCATCATAAAAACTACACCCGTCAATTTGAGAACATCTAAGCTTTGACGAAAAGAATATTTGGAATGTAATTACTAAATAACTTTCATTTGCCAGTTTTGTACATTTAATCCTTATCCAATTCAAATCCCTTTCTCGATTACGGTTATATTATGTTAAATAGAATTAGATTAGGAATATCTCGATAACAGAACAGACACACAATGTTATAATCCAGAAAGAAAGTGTGAGCGAAATGACACAAGGGTGCTGGAAAAGGAGACCTTGCTCATTAAGAACTATTTTTTCTCTTTTCAAATGTTTGCTTAAGTTTCCTGCTGAAGTATAATCGAAAAGGGAACGGAACATGGGAAATGTCTCATCGAAAAGAGAACGGAACATGGGAAATGTCTCATCGAAAAGGGAACGGAACACAGAAGACGTCACATCGAAAAGGGAACGGAACATGGGAAATGTCACATCGAAAAGAGAACGGAACATGGGAAATATTTCATCGAAAAGAGAACGGAACACAAGATATGTCTTATCGAAAAGGGAACGGAACACAAGATATGTCTCATCGAAAAGTGAACAGAACATAGGAGATGTCTCATCGAAAAGGGAACGGAACACAAGAGATGTCTCATCGAAAAGTGAACGGAACACAAGAGATGTCTCATCGAAAAGGGAACGGAACACAAGAGATGTCTCATTGAAAAGGGAACGGAACACAAGAGATGTCTCATCGAAAAGGAAACGGAACACAAGAGATGTATCATCGAAAAGGGAACGGAACACAAAAGATGCATCATCGAAAAGGGAACGGAACACAAGAGATGTATCATCGAAAAGGGAACGGAACACAAAATATGTCTCATTGAAAAGGGAACGGAACACAAGAGATGTCTCATCGAAAAGGGAACGGAACACAAGAGATGTATCATCGAAAAGGGAACGGAACACAAGATATGTATCATCGAAAAGGGACCGGAACACAAGAGATGTCTCATCGAAAAGAGAACGGAACACAAGAGATGTATCATCGAAAACGGAACGGAACACAAAAGATGTCTCATTGAAAAGGGAACGGAACACAATATATGTCTCATCGAAAAGGGAACGGAACACAAGAGATGTATCATCGAAAAGGGAACGGAACACAAAAGATGTCTCATTGAAAAGGGAATGGAACACAAGAGATGTCTCATCGAAAAGGGAACGGAACACAAGAGATGTATCATCGAAAAGGGAACGGAACACAAAAGATGTCTCATTGAAAAGGGAACGGAACACAAGAGATGTTTCATCGAAAAGGGAACGGAACACAGAAGATGTCTAGAAGAGTTGCATTATTTAATGACGAATATGGGATATCCTGATCAAAGTGTACAAAGACACATCCCGATCTGAATCTTCACCAGTAGCCAAGTAGAGTTGGTGTTACGATAACGTAATTTGAGCCGTCCCGCGACAAAACCAACATTATGGCCTCTGCGTAATGTATCGATCCAGATCAGCATGTGCAGTCCGCGCAGACTGATCCGGGCCGACACATTCTGTCTTAGGGGTATAGAGGTATCGAGTAATGATTTCTGAAACAGAAAATCCACAGGAGGCGAAAAGTGTATGTCCGGGTAAGCCTGCGCGGTATGCTTAGGCTAATCCGTGTCGATACTTTACGAAGAGTCCAAATTGTTGGTTTTCTCACGGGACTACTGTAATGAATTGGTGTCCGTTCAAATGAAATGGTGCGAGATGGCGTTTGTGCTAAATGTAGGTTCAGATCACAATGTACATCTGCCGTCTTTTCAGAACTTATACGGAAGTTGAAAGAAGCGTCTAACAAGCTTATAGACGTAATATGCCAATAGCGAAGATCTGGATTGGATTTACACTGTTCACAAAATCCAACTTGTACCTTTTGCCCATTGACGGGCTTATTATCAAATTCTCAAACCTTTCCGATACAGACGACATAAGAATCATTTGCAGCAGACGACTTTTGTAAACATTGTCACAATGTTTTCAACTTGATTCAATAATTATATTTTCAGTTTTTAAGAGTTTCAATGTTTTTCCTACACGCTTCAAAGTCGTATGCTGCAGGGGCCTCGTACAGCGTATGTATGAGGGAAAGGGTCAATAGCTCACTAAGAATATTTAACGGAAGAGATTCCGAGCTGGATTCAATATGATGGGAATGGTTTAAAAATGTCCGCAATGAGTCCTTAGCAAATTCAAGATAGATAGCCAACCGTATGATTTCGATATGCATTCTAATAAATCGATGGAAATAATCATGTTTATTCGTCATCGTGTTGTTGTTAACTCTACTGTTTTGAGTAACCGTAAAAGATAATGTGAGTTGAGTATGAGTATAGGTAATTATATATATACAATTCGATAATGGCTACATTATCAAAAACATTATCTTCAGCATAAATCAAAGATTATTTGTAAGACGATTTTTAAACAGAGACATATAAATACAATATCTATATCTATGTTTTAAACAGAGACATATAAATACAATATCTATATCTATGTTTTAAACAGAGACATATTCATACAATATCTATATCTATGTTTTAAACAGAGACATATAAATACAATATCTATATCTGTGTTTTAAACAGAGACATATAAGTGACAATATCTATATTTATGTTTTAAATGAGTGTATCGAAATGTACTCGTGTTCCTCTTCCCATTATATAATGATAATGTTTACTTTTCACGCCTGACCGAGCTTTACTGTTATTTTTAACGTTTTAATAATGTAACACAGGTGTTTTACGCCGCTTTCAATAAATGATCAGGTATATCACGGCGTTTCCTGGGTAAGTTACCAGTTCTACTGCTTCATTTATCCCGACACTAGTGAATCAGTCGTAATGCTAAACACACAACCCTGAGCGCCTAGGAGGGCAGCCACTACTACCAATTTTAAAGTATTTTATATGACCCGCCTTGGGATCGAACCCGCGACCTCCCACCGGGGCGGTACAACAACAAAGGTGAATTTATATGATAAACCGCCTTTAATCCAAACAGATGACGACATATCACTTACTGAGGTCGTTTCCTGGCTCGTGCCCACATCCTCCGTCTGAACACCACCTTCAACTTTGGTAGTAACCTCCGAGACGACCGGTTCACGTGTATCCTTTTGAACGACCGGTTCACTCATATCCTCTGATACGACCGGTTCACTCATATCCTCTGATACAACCACGTGTTCACCCGCATCGTCAAGTTGCTTTAATTGTTCGAGGTTCGACACATCAGATTGCTCATCGCTATCCTTGTGTATCTTATAAGAGTTAGCGCCATCCTTGCTTCTTTTTTTCTTCCGTTTGTTCATTTTCTCTCCTTTGTTGGTTTTCTCGTAATATATCTTTGTGCCATGCATTGCGGTTTTTCCCTGTAGTTTATAGAACTTCTCCATGGCTGTGTTTTCACTTCACCATCACAAGATAGATAATAATCCGTACACATGTAGGGTTTAAATCCAGTGCGTATGTATCTAAGAATAAAAAGCTGTGTATCTTCCTAAAGCTCCGACGATTAAGCCTTGAGTTTATGATCCAAAATCAATTCTGTTTACTTGTCCGAACAATATTTCTATATATGGACGCTCAACTTAAAGAGCGCTATTTCCGAACCAATAAAACGTGTGTCGATCATACTCTCTTTCACATTATCCTTTAGTGTAAGTTGTTACTACGCATGAAATTACATCTTTGATCAAGAATTGTCTGACAAAATATGTAGAATTGTATGTAATTGGATACGCTGTTTAAGTTCGCAAAACTATAAAGAATAAGAATAAACAATTGCAAGTAAAAAACAGATTTCTATATAGCCCTTCACAGTCCTTTCAAATGGCTGAATTTTCTCTTTAAGTAAGCGTGCATTTTGAAGTTAATCAAACCTATTTAACAATTATCAAATAAATTATCCAAGTTTATAGGAACATTTAAACACATTCCCCCGATTCAAATCACATACGGTATCCATTATCATATCTCTCCTATGCTCTATATGTTTTTAACTATAAAATTGTAACTATTCAATATGTTTGTCCCACATGTACATATTAAATATACTGAAACAATGACCATATCAAACACTCATCTCGTAGGCAAATATTATAAATCGAATCCAAGTATTCCATACGTTATGGTCATCAAACACTGCAAAAACAATAGAGCCTCACAAAGGCGCTTTATAAAACCAAACCGAGTCAGATAACAATGCGTCAATGTTGAATAGACAAACAATGAGGGCTCGGGTCTACATAACACACCTGCACAGCCCGGTCAGGACCTGCACATCCATGCAGAGATTTGAGTAAATACCTGGAGCATATTCCAGGAAGTGTGTTAGGACTGTAGCCCCTTAGTAGTTATGTTGCCCGTTTTTATCTACTAGCAAATTGAATCACATTACAGGACCCTGTTTTATTAAGGCTTCTATTCAGCACATCACCCTGCGGATCAGTCACGTGATTTACTTAATAGCGGATCGTGTGTCACATGACTTGACAGAAAAGATGGCGACCTCGATTGCGCATTATCTTTATTGATTTGCCAGTGGAATAATTTGATCTACTTCTATTCTGAATGTCAAAATCATTTACTGAAATTAATCATACTGTAATGCTCTGGTTTGTTTAAAATGCATTCAGACAATCAAAGCGTGTATCTATTTATCGGGTGTTTGCGTATCATTGACTTAAAACCTAGACGAAAGATGTGTATATTCATACTGGCCTTTTTACCAATTTCAACAAATTTCACTTATATCACATTGGCAGATAAGTTCTTGATCCATTGTTATCAATTCAGTTGTGCAACCAATAAGAAGTAATTGTCAATCATCACAGTTACCATATCTGAACGTACACTCAGTGTTCATATACGACAGCTTATTAAACAATATCGCTGTGATTAACTGTATTGTGAACTCTTCCAAACCGACATTCTTGTAAGGACGGTGCACTTCGCAAACATGAACATCATGAACAGAACGTAAGTGTGCCTTTATTCTGTAGATAACAGTGTTCATCCACGTAAGTGTGCCTTTATTCTGTAGTGTACAGTGTTCATCCACGTAAGTGTGCCTTTATTCTGTAGTGTACAGTGTTCATCCACGTAAGTGTGCCTTTATTCTGTAGTGTACAGTGTTCATCCACGCAAGTGTGCCTTTATTCTGTAGATAACAGTGGTCATCCACGTAAGTGTGCCTTTATTCTGTAGATAACAGTGTTCATCCACGTAAGTGTGCCCTTTATTCTTTAGTTAGCCATGTTCGTAGTGGTAATCCACGTAAGTGTGCCTTTATTCTGTAGTTAGCCATGTTCGTAGTGGTAATCCACGTAAGTGGGCCTTTATTCTGTAGTTAGCCATGTTCGTAGTGGTAATCCACGTAAGTGTGCCTTTATTCTGTAGTTAGCCATGTTCGTAGTGGTAATCCACGTAAGTGTGCCTTTATTCTGTAGTTAGCCATGTTCGTAGTGGTAATCCACGTTACTGTGCCTTTATTCTGTAGTCAACAGTGTTCTTAGTGGTAATCCACGTAAGTGTGCCTTAATTATGTAGGTTACAGCATTCTCAGTGGTCATCCACGTAAGTGTGCCTTAATTATGTAGGTTACAGCATTCTCAGTGGTCATCCACGTAATTGTGCCTTAATTATGTAGGTAACAGCATTCTCAGTGGTCATCCACGTAATTGTGCCTTAATTATGTAGGTTACAGCATTCTCAGTGGTCATCCACGTAATTGTGTCTTTATTCTATAGTTTACAGCATTCTCAGTGGTCATCCACGTAATTGTGCCTTAATTATGTAGGTTACAGCATTCTCAGTGGTCATCCACGTAATTGTGTCTTTATTCTGTAGTTTACAGCATTCTCAGTGGTCATCCACGTAATTGTGTCTTCATTCTGAAGTTTACAGCATTCTTAGTGGTCATCCACGTAATTGTGTCTTTACTCTCTAGTTTACAGCATTCTTAGTGGTCATCCACGTAATTGTGTCTTTATTCTCTAGTTTACAACGTTCTCAATTATCATACAATGCACACTGTATCATAGGAACAGGTTATTGTCATCTACACATTTTATGAAATATCGATAATCAATCTTTCTTGAAACCTTCTATAACTAATTAGCGAACAGTACAGAGCCAGATCAGACGTTGTGGGTGCACTGACTGATCTAGACATACACTCGTAGAAAATACCTGGAAAAATTATTGTTGCTTTGCAGGGTGCCACTCTCTAATTTATCTGAACGACAGGGGTGTCATCACATCTTTGAACAGAGACATGTAATACTACACCTGAACATTCAACGAATTTTGCATTCTTTCCACATAATTCTATTGGAATTGTATGTATGGAAATAAATATTTGGATCGTTCGTCGAAGGGTTGTACACACATTCTTGATGAAACTGGTTCAAGTACCTGATTCAAGCAATGTTTAATATTATATATAAACACTATTACTTGTAAATATTATGACTGGCGTCATGTGAAAGGGGATCATGTTGCATGAAGGCGAACAGTGAAGATTAGGTCGAGAATTCAATGACCGCTGACATAAACTTACATTTGAACCGCTTTTAGCATTATGGGTTCTTTATTACCATGAATACAGTGAAGATCCAGATGTGTCTGCATGGTGTTCGTATTCCACATTATATGCATTAACCCTTTAACTCATATAGACGCTTTCTGACGCCTCCGCAGCAGACGGCATTTTGAAAACATTGTGACAAATGAAGAAATTGCACAAAACGTTCAATTTCTCCTTTTGCCACAATGTTTTCCACTTTTTGTCATAGGTTATCCATTCAATTATGGAGATTTTCTATGTTTTGACAAAGTACGTTCAAAGTCATCTGCTGCAGAATTGTCGTATGGGGGAAAGGTTTAAATGCACCTTCTGGCCAACACATCGAATTATAGCCTAACTAGTTTTCCGACAATGTTTCTTTAATCAAAGCCTAATTTGAATGCACCCTGTTACCAACACATCGAATTATAGCCTAACTAGTTTTCCGACAATATTACTTTAATTGAAGCCCAATGTCGCCAGACTCTACTCATTGTATATAGACTCCCTTTGACGACGATTAAAAACATTGTAGCAAAATAAAAAGATGCTCGTCATTACCAAACTGATTTCAGCTCTATTCAGTAGTTATATTTTCAGTTATAGAGAGTTTTCATATATTGCCTAGATGTTTCCTAAGTCGTCGTCTGCTGTGTGGAAAGAGATCATTTCTGTAAAGGTGTAGACCCGTTAGTGTTCCATCGTGGAACTTAATAGGATACCATAATGGAAATGCAACAGGAGCAGCCTCAGCCGGACGGGATACATGTCATAGTACAATATACAGTGAACAGTCGATAACTCGAACATTTGATAATTCGAATGTTTGATTAATTCGAACAAGGTCATTGAACGGATCTGTCTGTTTAAAACGGCGTAATAGACGTTCTAATTGGTCGGACTAACAATCAGAACAGCAACTGCGCTGTTTTTTATATAATGTTATTACTGGCTTGTCTTTCATAATAAATATTTAAGTATAAATGATATATCTAGCTGAACATACATATGAGCCGTTCTGCGAGAAAACCAAAATTGTTGACTCTGCGTAAAGTATCGACCCGGGTCAGCCTTAGCATGCCGCGCAGGCCAACCCGGACAAACACTTTTCGCCTCCTGTGGGTTTTCTGTTTCAGGAATCATTACTCTATAGTCTATACCTCTATCTCCCTGGGGCGGAATGTGTCGGTACATTACGCGGAGTCCATAATATTTGCTTTCTCGGGTAACGGGTCATTTAAAGGTGAGTTTCTTTCGACTTCGCGAGTCCACTGTACATATTATTATTAGTGTCCACAATTCGTTTCAACTTGAGAGGACATTGATCTATCGAATGTCAACCCTTATCCTGTTAAATTTATGTAACTGGTAACACCGTTCTTTACTTTGACAATTTATTGCATATCTGTTGCTTAAAATTGATTGATTGATTGATTGGTGCTTTACGTTGCTTTCAACAATCTTTTCAGTTAAATCACGCCATTTCCTGGCTAAGTTACCATTATTACAGGTCCATTTATTCTAAGACCAGCCAGTCAGTATTTAGTGTAACCCTGCCGGGGATCGAACCCTCCGCTCTACCAATACACCACCGAGGCGGTTTCTGTGATATTAAAAGGTAAGCAAACAATGTTGACAACATGGATATACAGGTAATCTTAGTTTACATTGTTTGTCAAATTAATTAAAAGTGGAGTACTGCGTAAACGGCAGATGTTGTTGCGTATAGCGGGGGATACGTGTTAAATATGTTCCTTCATACTAGATACTGAACCTTTTACATCTCTCAAACATCCAAAACAATATATGAGCCGAATTACGAGAAAACCAACATTGTGGCACTGCGTTAAGTACTAACTCGGATCAGCCTAAGCATGATGCGCAGGCTAACCCGGACACACACTTTTCGCCTCATGTGGATTTTCTGTTTCAGGAATCATTGCTCGATACTTTTATCTCCCAGAGACAGAATGTGTCCGCCCGGATTAGCCTGCGCATGCGGATCTGAGTCGATACTCTATAGACATGTTTCGACAGATATCTTGTTGTATGCATATCCAGCTTGGTAATTATTTCATTCTTAAATGTTCATTATGAAAAGCAAACCAGTGATAAGATATTATCAAGAATGCAGCGCAACAGTCGTTGCTCGTTCAATATGTATCAGAACTGCTGCTAATCTGTTTTCAAAGACTGACCCGTTCCTGGAATTATCACATGTTCGAATTATCACATGTTCGAGAGTTCACTGTATAGGACGTCCAATGTTGTGAGACTTGTGTTCAGTCTATATATATTAATGCTGCTAGAAAACGTCCAACTTCAATTCACATACAATATGCATAATATGCTACATGTGTGTTGAGATGTTAGTCGAGCTCAATTTGGAAGTAATCAAGCCGACTTTGGAGCCCATTTCACCGAACGTTGACCACGTACAACCGTCAACAAATGACACACTGTCTTATTTGTTTTATTGTGAGTTTGCGCCGTTTGCAACATTATTTCGCTTTATATCATTGATACAGTTCACTTCTTCATGACCCCCGGGTAAAGAAAAAATGTGTCTTCGTGAACAGTTGCGACGCGACTGGGGATCGAACCCACTTTAAAGTAGTTCATAGTTCTTATTGGATACTAAACCTATACGAATGTGTGATTACCGCAGTAAATGGAGGCACACAATTAATCTGCACGCTATTTATGGTTTGAAATCCGTAGGAAAACGTGTTTATTTCGCCAGTTAAACGTAATTGGTGTCTTCCGTGAGAATTTTTTTTAAAAGCGGCATAAAACATCAAACAATCAATTGATTGAAACAACTAGACATCAAATCACACAAATGTAATGAACTCTCGATCTATTTGGACATTATTACACAACGACGGCCTCAAGGGACTTCGCTACTTGTGATAAGTCACATTCTAGATTAACTCGCGTCTCCGCATTTCGCAATTAAGTCGTACAAGCATCATTGAGACGAGTAATGGACTATTTAAAATGTACATGTTTTCGTAATTATCATTTTGATCTAAGAACTGTCGGTTTTTCATTTTGTGTGACTCGATTATAAATATGGTTATGCATGTTACAGTAAGTTCTTTCCTTCAAAGTGGAAGAACTTCAATTGTTTGTTTTATTGGGATATTACGCCGTTTTCAGCAATGTTTTAAGGATATCACGGTACACATATCCACACTGTCTTAGGGACACAACATAACTATGATAGGGAACTATACCTTGCTCAAGCTGCATAGGGCATTATAAACCCTCTTGAACATGAATCACAACGTGAAACAGATGCAGATCATCATTTGAGCTGTTCCACGAGAAAACCAACAGTATGGACTTTGCGTAATGTATCGATCCAGATCAGCCTGCGCAGTCCGCGAGAAATGTGTTATTGTCTTTAATCTTTGACGGAAAAGTTCTCACAGATAAGCAATAACATATATTTATACGGGGAAACCGTTATACAAGTTGAAGTGCACATTTATTTATAACTTGAAGGGGGCATTAAGGTTTAGGTATACTCTGTCAACAGACGCTTCTTTCTACTTGTGTACCTTTTATAAAGCCAACCCGAGTGATTCATGCCCCATTGACAAAGTAGGCTCGAAAACCCATTCCGAAAACTTATCGGCCTATCATGGACAACGAACAAACTGACTAAAGTATGAGTATGTTAAACATAAATATGTACATACATCAGTTACAAATCCTGGTAAAGAATAATTGATTAAAATAATGAATCAACAATGTATATCGTGACACAGATCAGCCTGCATCAGAGAGAGGGAGGAGAGAGGAAGATAGAGGAGAGAGAGAGAGAGAGAGAGAGAGAGAGAGAGAGAGAGAGAGAGAGAGAGAGAGAGAGAGAGTGAGAGAGAGAAGAGAGAGAGAGAGAGAGAGAGAGAGAGGGAGAGAGAGAGAGAGAGAGAGAGAGAGAGAGAGAGAGAGAGAGAGAGAGAAGAGATAGAGATA
>JASEVX010001501.1:0-15514 GCA_031761405.1 Serripes groenlandicus | reverse complement strand
TGTAAGAATTATGGGCTTAATGGCCCTTGTTTGACGTAGAACCTTGGTTAAGTTTTTCGTACCTCCTCACTTTTTTCAAAATCATTACAGATATATAGCTATGAAACTTACAATACTTGTTTATCATCATTACCTCCATCAACAGACAAGAGTACATAACTGTTCAATTTATTTTTTAGAATTATGGCCCTTTTTAGATTTAGAATTTTGGTTAAGTTAATCATACCAAAGATTTTTTTTTTCAAAACCATTCGAGATATAGCTTTAACATTTACAATATGTATTAACCTCCGACAGCTCAAAGACAAGTGATCAGAGACGGGACTTGACCAAGTGACCTATCTTCTTACTTGACCTATTTGAAAACAGGGTCTAGAATCAAAAAGATCTAAAAGAGCTTTTACATTTGCTGGAGGATCACAATGTTTTCACATTTACCTACATGTATACTGGGACAACTAAAACGTATTAGTCGTCCCAGATGTATAGGAACACAACTTTAACTTGTTACCAAGCTTGAATTACAATGGGTCACATATGTCTAATGAACTTTCTAAAATGGACTGGAGGAATGCTTGAAAAGCACCATTCACCTCATCTTTTATAGTGTTGGTTTTGCCTTAAAATGAACCGCACTCATATTTTTCAGAAAACATTTCAATTGATCGTAATATTTTCTTTTTTTATTTCAGAGACTTCTGGCTTCAATTCTGACTCCACCAGAGGACAAGAACATAAAGCCATAAGATATAGCCTGACATCAAAATGCTGTAAAGGCAAAAACATTTACATCAACAGTGTAATTATTATAATAATGTCAAATACATTCACATTCTTTGGTTGTGTAGAATTGAGTGTTTACCTTCAACAGAATGCATTAAATAAATATGTTTGAGATGCACTGGAAATGTTTGATTGAGTCATTTCTAATATTTTGACCTTTTTTGAAAGCGAAAGTAGAGTATAAAACCGGTTTCGTCCCAGCCTGATTGCATTCAAAATGAAGTTAACCATATTTGCAGGGTGAATTCATTCTTGCATAAAACATGACACTCCCCATTTTCTTTGGATTTTTTTCAAGCATTGAAGTAACTATTTTCAATGATATATGGTACTCTACCTGTAAAAAACCTTTAAAAAGTGTGACAATTTCGGGTTGAAACTGGTTGATTTACATGGACAAATTGGTGTAATATGACATTTACCTCACCTTGGCACGAAGTGCTAGGTGAGCTATTGTGATCACTCAATGTCTGTTGTTGTCTGTCTGTTCACATTAACTACATTAATTTCTCCTCCTAAACCAATGAACCAAATTCAAAATGTTTCAAAGTTGTTTTTCTTTGGGTTACCAGAATGAGACTTCATTAGAACTTCCAGTGGGGCTTCAAATGCACTTCTGGTCTCAGTGGAATGGGGCTTCATAAGCGCTTCCTGTGGCACTTCAAAGGTACTTGATAAAGATGAGGCGCTTATGAGGCATCATTAGCATATTTTAGGCAGAGCTTCAAAAGCACTTCTAGCCTAAGTTGAATGGGGCTTCATTAGAACTTCCAGTGGTGCTTTAAAGGTACTTTACACAAAGGAAGCGCTTATGAGGCATCATTAGCATATTTTAGACGGAGCTTCAAAGGTGCTTCTTGCCCGAGTGGAATGGGGCTTCATTAGAACTTCCAGAGGCGCTTTAAAGGTACTTTATCAAAAGGAAGCGCTTATGAGGCATCATTAGCATATTTTAGACGGAGCTTCAAAGGCGCTTCTCTTTTAAATATTGCATTCTGTGGAATGGGGCTTCATTGACGCTTCCAGTGGTGCTTCAAAGGTACTTCTGGCCTTAAGGGAATGGGACTTCCAGAGGCGCTTTAAAGGTACTTTATCAAAAGGAAGCGCCTTTGAGGCATCATTAGCATATTTTAGACGAGGCTTCAAAGGCGCTTCTCTTCTAAAGTTTGCATTTGTAAATTGGTGTGGATTTCAAAGCAGGGACTTCAACTGTGCTTGCTTTATACTTCCTACAGGTGCTTCATTTGTACTTCAAAGGTGCTTTAAATGTACTGAATTTGTGGCTGGGGAGGCGTCAGAAAGCGTCTATATGAGGGAAAGGGTTAAAGTAAATGTAGCCATTAATAAGATCATTTCTACAAGACAAGACTTTTCTAGGACATAAATCAAGTCACAATTATCACAGCTTGACAAATGGTGCAGTTTTATGTTCGGCTGTTATATTTTATGCAACATACTTAAATTTGCCCTGTTGGATGATAATCTTGTCATGCATCATAGACAGGAGAATGGAAAACAACCTCGAAAAGTGCTGAACAAACCTTTAACCCTTTCCCTCATATATACGCTTTCTGATGCCTCTGCAGCAGACGGCTTTTTGTAACCATAGTGACAAAAGAAGAAATTGTTCAAAAAGATTTTCTATCTTTTGACAAAATATGTTCAAAGTCGTCAGAGTGCTGCAGAATTGTCGTATGAGGGAAAGGGTTAATTAACACATTTAACAAACAACTTATGATTGCTGACTCCAGGGTCTGCAATAAACGTATTTGAAAACATTGTTGGATAAGGAGAAATTGCTCATTATGAATGCTTGATGTAACAATCAATGAGATTGCCTAACATATGTACGGCATTGCCAGGCATAATGCGTGCCCATGCATAACTTTTTTACACTTGTAGAGACATTTAGTCGTATCTGCAGCAGACCACTTTTGAAAATATTATGACAAAAGGAGAAATTGCTCATATAAATGAGCAAATTCTCCATTTGCCACAATCTTTTCAACTTTATTCTAAATTAAACTTTCATCTATATAGATTTTCTATATATTCCCTATAATGTTTACAAGGTCATTTGCCGCAGATTTGTTGCATGTGGGAAAGGGTTTAAGGCTGCTTGTACTGGTAGATAGCATGCATAGTATAGACCCTGATTGAAAGGTCTTCAAAGAGGAGTTTCCTATGGTGTTGAAAGCAAAGCAATTTTTCATTTTAAAAGGAGAATTGGCTTTTTAAATCATTTTTGCCACAATTATTCAACTCTATTGAACTTAATTCAATAATGATCCTTTGTTAATTGAAGTTTTCCCTATTTTAGTCTAGATGCTCTGCAGCAGAATTGTCATATGCAATAAAGGGTTAAACGTCTTGAAGGTTGGGTACCAGGAAATGCCATCTAATTCATAAACAGGACGTTTTCTCACAGTAAAAGCTACAGGAATGTCTTATAATTAGAGATGGCGGCTGTAACTCTTACAGAAATCAATTTTATGATTTCATCTTGAATTATCCATTTACTATTGTCCAACTAGACACTTCATCCTTTACCTCATCTGCTTTCATCAGTCTGCAGAGGACTAGATAAGACGGAGTTAACAGGTATTTTCCCCGCAATATTTCTCTTATTACTCAACCTAAGCCTATGTTGTAGGTACTCAAAAGAATCGTCTCACTGGTCGATACATTACGCAGATGCCATAATGTTGGTTTTCTCGCGGGACAGCTTATATGATGAACAAATTCAAGTTCCCTCACAATGTATCACAAGTCAACCGCTGCATAGGCGTAAATGATGTGAAAAGAGTTAACCATTTCCAACATAAAGACGTTTTCTGTCGCCTCTGCAGCAGACGACTTTTGAAAACATTGTGACAAAACGAGCATTTTCTCCATTTGCCACAATTTTATAACTTATTTCAGTAGTTTACAATACCTACAATTACAGAAACTTTCCATTCTTTTGAGTAGACATTTTCAAAGTCATCTGCTGCAGCTTTGTTATACGCGGGAAAGGGCTAGACATCGAAATCATATGTGCTGACCCCTGCGAAACTCGGTTCTTATGGTCAGGAACAGTTCTTGTCCAGTTCTTGAACATCAGGAACTGTTCTTGAACAGTTCCTGAAAGAAATCAAGCCATAGTTCTAGAACTCGTGTTCTTGAACAGTTCTTAGAACATTTTAAGAACAGTTCAAGGACATGTTCTGTTCCTAATAAGTTCTAGAACAGTTCTTAACATTTTAAGAACAGTTCCAGAACATTTTTGTTCCTAATATGTTCCAGAACAGTTCTTAAAACATTTTAAGAACAGTTCTAGAATGTGATTGTTCTTAATATATATGAGAAAGACATTTAATATTCTTAATGTATTCTGTATCTGCTGTTACACTTCAAGAACTTTGTAACACTTTTTTTCTAAATAGTAATGGTTTTATTTGGACTCTAAACAAATGTTTGATAAATTGCCAAGTTTAAAAAATATATAACTATAACATTTATTAAGGACACTTACAGAACACTTTTTGAATTACAGTTCAAGAACAATTCTAGAACTGTTCTCGAAACGTTAAATACAACAACAACAGGAAGTTGAAATTTTAAATTTTCAAAATGGATGACAATGTGACATGTTAAAATGCAGGCAATGCTTTCACAAAACACTCGGTTATAATGGATTGTCATCAAATAATATGTACATATAGTGATTTGTAAATAACTTTTTTTCTCATTCTAATGAAAAAAAGCAGATAGAAAAAACATAAAATGAAGATTTACAAGTACAGAATTTATTCAGAAATAGCAATGTATTCAACTTGGCTTGGAAACACTTGACAGGTAAAACTTATGTTAATGAATGTTTATTCAGTGATTTAAAGTGAAATTCATCATCTTTGGTGATAACTCTAGTAACATTATTATTTTCTGGAACACTTTTAGGCCTATAGCAGTTCCAGGCCCTGGCATTTTCTTGAACAGTTCTCGAACAGTTCTTGAACAATCAACTTTCGGCCATTCAACGTTTCGAGAACAGTTCCCGAATTGTTCTTGAACTATAATTCAAGAACAGTTCATGGATAGTTCTTGAACAGTTCCAGAAAATGTTGCAGGAGCAGTTCTAGAACTGTTCTTGAACAGTTCTTAAACTTACTGGTTCTTGAACTTATTGGTTCTTGAACTTTCGGCCATTTAACGTTTCGAGAACAGTTCCTGAATTGTTCTTGAACTGATTCAGAACTGTTCTTGAACTGTAATTCAAGAACAGTTCATGGATAGTTCTTGAACAGTTCTAGAAAATTTCGCAGGGGTAGCCCTGGGAAAACCTGAACCTCATAATATTATACAACATACAAATCTGCAGCAGCCGACATTGGAAACCAACTATATAGTCAAAAACAGAAAACTACTATAAATGAAGAAACAATGGATTATTAGTGCTTTAGTACTGGTTAGCTTTTCAGGATGAAGTTCAAACACCAAGCACAAGTTCTGGTTAGGTCTCAGACAAGTATTACAAACATTCAACAATAAATATAAAAACACTTTAAGACCTACAAGTACTGGTTTAACTGAGGTTTCAAGAAAGCAGAGATTAAGCAAAAAGCTTATATATATATTGGTTCTTTCAAACAATATCACATAAACAAGATTCAAACTAAGAAGTATTTTGAGACAATGTCATTTACTAAATGATTTGATGCTACATTAATTCTGTTGTAATTTCATATCAAAGTTAACCCTTTCCCACTTACTCTTGCTTTCTGACACCTCTGCAGCAGATGAAATTGCAATTTCTCCTATGGCCACAATCTTTACAACTCTATCCCACAATTTAAACTTTCATTTATAGAAGATTTCAATGTGTTTGCCTCTATTTATTTCCGAATTCTTCTGCTACAGATTTGTGTATGCAGGAAAGGGTTAACCCTTTCCCTCACAACATTTCTGCAGCAGACGTACGACTTTGAACATATTTTGTCAAAAAATGGAAAATCTCTATAATTGAATGGATAACCTATGACTAAAAGTGGAAAACATTGTGGCAAAAGGAGAAATTGCTCGTTTTGAGCAATTTCTTCTTTTGTCACTATGTTTTCAATAATCCGTCTGCTGCAGAGGCGTCAGAAAGCGTCTATATCAGGAAAAGGGTTAAACATACACTGTGGCTGTTACAGTTATGTTTTTGGTAGCGCCGTGAATGTTTTCTAGAAGAATGAAAGAGGAGGTTTTAATTACAGCAGCCCGATAAACATTGGAGATAAAAAAGCTGATAATAAGAGGTATTATGTTCACTTTGTAAACGCTGGGCTACATACAAGAAACTAGCTTGTCAAGGAGAATGGATGATTATTCCTTTTCCACATACAGCAAATCTTCTGCAGCAGACAACTCTGAAAATGTTAACTCAGAAATATGAAAAATCTCAATATCAATTATAGGTATAATAACTGTTAAAAGTTGAAAACATTGTGGAAAAAAGAGAAATATCTCGTTTTGAGCAATTTCTGCTTTTGTTAGGATGATTTCAAAAGTCGTCTGCGTCTATAGGTGAAAAAAGGTTAATGAAATATGAAGGGGGGTTGTTTATGTTATATCAGTGGCTGTAATTTATGAGTTAGTGAGAGCCGAGACTTCAACTGATAAAAATTAATTTCTACTGAAAGCTGGCACCAGGCCCTGTTCTAGTGTCGAAACTTTCTACCTTCAACCCATTCCTATATACAACAAATCAGCAATAGACAGCTTTGAAAACATCTAGGCAAAATTATAAAAAATTTCTGTAGGGGAAAATTTAATCATTGAAAAGAGCCGAAAACATTACGACAAAAGGATAAATTGCCAGGTGTCTGCTTCAGAGGCATCAGAAAGTGTCTGTATGAGGGAAAGGGTTAAAATGTTACATTATATTGGACCACTGAAGATAGATCATAAATAAAAGACAGTTTTGAGGGCATCACATAAAATGGTTGTATACGTACATTATATCACTACAAGATGTTACTAAGCTACAACTGTTTTATGTAAAACCATTAATTTTTGTTTGTAAATACTGAGGGGATGTCTAATAACAAGAGTGTTTGAAGGAAACAGCATAATTATGTCACCTGTTCATATGTCAGTAAGTGAAATATGTTACAGACAGACAGACAGGCAGATTTAAGGCAGAAAAGTGATCCCTTTGTCTCCCGATGCCAAAGAAGGAGAAACAAAAACTGGTTGGAATTTAACTAAAGGTATAGTATTGTAAATGTTACCAACTGCAAGTTTGTTCAATCACCAGAAAATGAAAGCTTTGGAACAATGTTGTACAAAAACCAAGAAAAGGGAGGAATTAAACCAAAATCAATCAATTCTATTTCATGCACTTCCTGGTTTTTTCCTCTGATCAACTGTAAACAATTAGAGGGCCATGATGGCCCTGGATCGCTCACCTGTTTTTTTTTTTTTCACTTTAGCCATATAAGCCCCGCCCCCTGGTGGCCATAGTTTTCGACCAATCAACATGGCTTGAAGGAATCCGATAGAGGGTCACCCTAGGAATATTTCTACAAAATTATTTGAAAATCGGCCAAACACTTTCGGAGGAGAAGATTTTTTAAGTTTTTACTAAAGCCATTTAAGGCAAAATAGCCCCACCCTGTGGCGGCCATGTTTCGACCAATCAACATGGCTTTAAGGAATCTGATAGTGGGTCACCTTGGGAGCATTTCTACAAAATTATTTGAAAATCAGCCTGACACTTTCAGAGGAGAAGATTTTTTAAGTTTTCACTATAGCCATATAAGGCAAAATTGCCCGCCCCCTGGCGGCCATGTTTTTCGACCAATCAACATGGCTTTAAGGAATCTGATAGAGGGTCACCCAAGGAGCATTTCTACAAAATTATTTGAAAATCTGCCAACCAGTTTGGGAGAAGAAGAATTTAAAGTTTTTTTCATTTTGTTGCCATGGAAACCAGAATTTTGCATGGATCCCAAAAATTTGAAGGAATTCTGGTGAGGTCATTGAGGGGATGCTTTCTGTGAAGTTTCATCCTAATTGACCCACTGGTTACTGAGGAGAAGAAGTTGACTGACGCCGCACGCCGGACAAAAGGCGATCACAATAACTCACCTTGAGCAAAGCTCAGGTGAGCTAAAAACTGAAAACATCAGAAATGAAAAAAACTCATTATTTTGGAGAGATAAGTAAAATGACATGTTGACACGTTATGAAATTAGATTTTTGTATTTTAAGAATTGGCTCAGCTTTGTAAAGCCTTTCCCACAGAAAAAACCCCTGCAGCAAATGTCTTTGAAGACATCAAGTCAAAAATGAAGAAAATCTCTATAAATAAAGCTTAGTCACCATTGAATAGAGTTCAACTTAGAAATCATTGTGGCAAAAGAAGAAAATGTTTACTGTGAGCAATTTTCCTATAATTGACTGTTTTCAAAATTCCTCCATCACTATATGTGGGAAAGGGTTAATCAAGTAAATAGTCCACTTCTTGGAGAACTTACCTGCAATTAAAATGCCAAGGCTGCTCTGACTCAATAAGAAGAGATTTAAACTCAAGACCTAATTGGAACATGATGCAAGTTAAACACTTCCTGTCAACCAATGCATATAAAATGAACATGACATCGTCTTTTAACCCTTTCCAACATACAACAAATCTGCAGCAGACGACTTTGAAAATATATTGACAAAAACATGAACAATCTTCATAATAATTAATAAGGGTTTTGTCATTAAAAAGAGTTGAAAACATTGTGGCTAAAGGAGAAATTGCTCGTTTTGAGCAATTTCTCCTTTTGTCAGAGTGTTTTCAAAAGTTGTCTGCAGCAGAGGCTTCAGAAAGCGTCTGTATGTGGGAAAGGGTTACGTAAACTCATGAATTTCTACTGTATATATTTTCTGTTTCGAGACTATGGTGAGGAAAATGGTGGAGACTTAAGTAACATTGGTAATCTTTCAATCTTTTATCTCAGTATGTTGTTTCTATCAGAATCTATTAGTATTACCAGAAACACCCAACAAAGAGGCCATCGTAACCATTTCCCGCTTACAACCAAAACTGCAGCAGATGACTTTGAAAATAAGCAATAATATGGAAACTCACTATAATAGAAAGAACAACTGTTGAATAAATTTGAAAACATTTTTAGCAAAAGCAGACTTTAACCCTTTCCCTCATACGACAATTCTGCAGCAGACGACTTTGAACATATTTTGTCAAAAAATGGAAAATCTCTATAATTGAATTGATAACCTATGACTAAAAGTGGAAAACATTGTGGCAAAAGGAGAAATTGCTCATTTTGAGCAATTTCTACTTTTGTCACTATGTTTTCAAAAAGGCGTCTGCTGCAGAGGCGTCATAAAGCGTCTATATGAGGGAAAGGGTTAATCACTATGTACTACTTCTTTTACCATCATGTTTACAAAGTCATCTACTGCAGGTATCAGAAAGCGACTGTATGAGGGAAAGGGTCAATACAAGAGTGTTTTCAAAACAAGGGTCTTCATGAAATGTCCGTTTGAGAAAGTATGAAAGACAGATAGACAGACATTAGTGATCCCGAAGTGTCTCCCTGCCATTTGAATGGAATTGAAAACATTGTGGCAATTGTAGAAATTATTTTAATTGCTCATCAAGTTTGCAAAAGTCCTCTGCTGTAGATAAATAACACTGAATGTTGGGTAAAACTGAATGTCAAAGACTTAAGCCACCCCGACACTGGCACGAATTTTGTCCCCGCAATGCCACGCAATGCGTCGTGCCATTATGATTAAAGTCTTCGTGAACGAGCGTGAGGAGTGTGTGAAGGGTGCGGGGTGTGTGCCATGTCGTAGAGAGAATTTTGAATGCGTCTGCAAGTAGGAAATGGTTAACAGTTAAGATCACTAGAACAAAGAGGCCATCTTAAATAAGTAGGTTACCATGTGAAAAAATATTTATTTTTTATAAAATAAGATTGGAGAGGTCTTGATAAGCCAGGATTAATCTGTTAACCCTTTCCTATTTGCAGAAGTATTTTGATGCATCTACCGCCTTGTGGTGTAGTGGTAGAGAGTCCACCTCGGGGGCAGGAGATTGTGGGTTCGATCCCTGGCTGGGTCACACCAAAGAATTGTTGAAAGTCGCGTAAAACACCAAACAATCAATCATTAATCTTATTCATACAGATTTACAATTACATTTGCATACCAACAGATATTTTCCAAGTTGTTGCTGCAAATTTGCTGCAAATTTTGTTGTGTGTAGAAAAGGGTCTGCAGCAGACAACTTTGAAAACATTTAGGGAAAAATATGGAAACTCTCTTTGAAAGAATGTTTAGATAGTGAATAAAGTTTCTGCATTTGCCACAATTTTTCGAATAATTTGCAATTCCTCCCATTTGACACAATGTTTTCAAGAGCCGTCTGCTGCAAAGGCGACAGAAAGCATCTATATATGGGAAAGGGTTAAGCACAGCTATGGTGTTGAAACATAATTTGCACTATCTAGAATGGCCGATTACAAACAGACTGAATACCATCAGATTAATCTTGTATTAATCTCGTACTTACAGAAAGGCGAGGAAACTCTTTGATCAGCACCTGATTGGTCATGAAAATCTTAAATATCTCCGGTCAAAAACCTTCTCTATAATCCATTGAATTACCCAAAAAACATCCTCAAAGAAACTTCAGAGGGAATTATCTCATGCAATCACTGCTGTTTGTTATACAGTATACACTAGAGTTTTTATGATTTGTTTATCTGATAATATTTATGATAGATTGAAAATTCTTTTAATTTTATATTTATGCATGAATGGCTTTTTTTAATTAAATGCACTTACTGGCAGAGCTGTTTCTGGTAATACTAATAGATTCTGATAGAAACAACACACTGAGATAAAAGATTGAAAGATTACCAATGTTACTTAAGTCTCATTTTCCTCACCATATAGACTCAAAACAGAAAATATATACAGTAGGAATTCATGAGTTTACGATGTGACCCTTTCCCTCATACAGACGCTTTCTGAAGCCTCTGCTGCAGACGACTTTTGAAAACACTGTGACAAAAGGAGAAATTGCTCAAAAAAAGCAATTTCTCCTTTCGCCAAAGTGTTTTCAACTTTATTAAATTATTATGCGATTTTTCACATTTTTGACAAGATGTTTTCATAATCGTCTGCTGCAGAGTTGCTGTATGTGGGAAAGGGTCAAGAAACATCACAGATCTGTTGAAGCATTTCAACAATAAAAGTATTGATCATACTATAACCATTGGGTTGGGAGATTTCATTAGAGCGAATGTTTAGTAACTGCTTTGACCAAGGAAGGTCAGCATCGGAATATACACTGGCAGAAATTGTTGAGTGAATTTTGCAGCCAGTAGTTTTCAGAATACTGATTACAATTTCATTTATTTAGAATGAATTATAAGATATTAACTGGCTTGGTTCCCTTCTTATACTTAGATCCATTCCATAAGGGATGCACACAGTAGCGGATCATGGAAACACAGAATTGAGAAAAAATTCAAATGGCCTCGAATTGTATGAACAAGATAAAAAATAAGTGAAAAAGAATGTCCCTTGGACCAATTTCAACTTAACTTCACAGGAATGTTCCTTTGTTGGTCCTCTTTCAAAATTGTTCAAAGACTTGCATTTTATGTAGAACTTTGTTTGCTGCAGCATCACAAAGGTAGAAAAATACCCAAACTTTACAATCCTTTTCCTCCATAATATGACAACCAACCTACAGAAATCACAACAACTTTTTGTCAAATGATGTATCAGTCGTTATGCTATCACTGCAACCCTTAGCACCAAGGAGTCTTTGGTATGATCCGACTGGGGATCGAACCAAGGCACATTAAGGCAAAGGCATCCTTCTTGACTTTCCATAAATGCAAATACAACAAAAACAAAAACAAAAACAAAACCTGTTTCTCGTTATGGAACAATACTTATCATTAGGAAATATCTATAACTGAATAGATAACCAATGACTAAAATGTGGAAATAGGAGAAATTGCTTGATTCCAGTTTTTCGTCACAATGTTTTCAAAAAGCTGTCTGCTGCAGAGGCGTCAGCAAGTGTTTATATATGAGGGAAAGGGTTAAAACAACTATTCACCAATGTCTCAATCATATCAGGAAAGAGAATTTCATTACCTTGTCAGAACTTTTCACACCAATTACAACACATAACTACTAACAAAATACCCTACAAATACTTCAAAGGCAACTAATCCTTTCAACTTTAATTCAATCCTTTCCCAACAGATGCATGTTGATCCATCTCCACAATTAGGTGACGAGAGATTTCTCCGTTTACCACAATGTTTTCAAATCTATTCAATTTCTTATCCAGCCAATGTTGTGGGCACTCAAAAAAGGATCCTATCATTGAGATAATTCTTTTTAGTAAAACGTATTTCAAAACATGCAAAATGCACCTTATCTAAGAGCTCTCTTCTTACCCAAAATCGACAAATCTGAAATAAACATTTAACAAAGGAGCAGATTCTCAAAATTGTTTCAAAAGTTATCAACAGTTGCGTGTTTGCACATGAATAAAACATCTGCAAGTTGGTCAACTGGCTATCATAGTTATGACCACAAAGTGTTTTGCTTTAGGTGTCATTTAGCCGTTAACATAAAATGCAATGTTGTAGTTGTCTTCTCTGAGAAATAAGGTTTAATAATGCAAATGTCTTAAGGATATTTTCTTACAGAATTCTGCAGACGTTTAGAACACAAGAAACCGCTGAAGACGGTGATGCCGTATTGTCGGCTATTTGACCTTGAAAATCGACAAACCAAGGTCAAAGTAACCATAGAAATCAATAGCACTTGTAACTGGTTACCTTCAGGCAAAGTTTCAAGTTTGTAACCCTTTTCAGTGCTGATGTTTTGCCTCAACCCGAAACTTTAACCAAAATGTTGACGGACATACGAACGGACATTACCAATCTATAGACTGGAATTGCTAAAAGCAATCCGGCCAAAAAATGTCTTGCTTTAGAGCCTCTGAGTTGTCATTAACCCTTTCCCTCATACAACAATTCTGCAGCAGACGACTTTGAACATTTTTTGTAAATTCTTTTAGAAAACCTCTATAATTGAATGGATATCCTTTCTATTGCAACAATGTTTTAAAAAATTAGTCTTCTTCTGCAGACGTGTCAAAAAGTGTCTATATTTGGGTAAGGGTTAAGGGTTAGCTTTACTTAACCAGACAAGAGTTCAATTCCAAAACAAATCTGACCTCTTTTTTTTTTTAACTCATTTTATTTTTACAATTTGCAGGTGTGTTCTGCATTGCATTTAAAAAACCCTTCATGCAGTCACAATCCATCCATTTCCCATATACACAAAATAAAAAAAAATCCATGCAAATTGTCTAGATGTTTGCAAAGTCGTCTGCTGCAGATTTCGTTACTATTGTATAAGGGATAGCAATTAATAAATACCAAAGTAACAACAATTTTGTTCACCGTCCAATATGTTTATGCTAATCTACTTTTTCCAGACAGACACAATTTTCAATTTGTATTCCGTAGTGTTAAATATAGTACCTACTTTAGGATATGTTTCCATCTTGAATATCACAACACGAAAGAATACCAATAAGTGCTTCGGTGCACTTTTTCAATTGTTTACCTAGTCTGGTTCCCGACTTTCTATGATAGTAACAGTAATAAGGGTGAAGGAACTCCGGACTATTGTTTACCCTTCTTACCATGTTTATAATCACAGCATGGATATTGATCATGATGTTTACCCATTCAAAATAAAAAGAAGAAGAACTTCTTAAATAGTGAACCAATATGAGATGAATTACGAGAAGAAAAATGCTCAGTTTATTAACCCTTCCCCTCACACGACAATTCTGCAGCAGATAACTTTTAACCCTTTCCCTCATGAGACAATTCTGCAGCAGACAACTTTGAGCATTCTTTGTCATAACATAGAAAATCTCTACAATTAAATGGATAACCTATGACTAAAAGTTGAAAACTTTGTGGCAAAAGGAGAAATTGCACGTTTCTATATGAGGGAAAGGGTTAACATATTTTGTCTAAAAATAGAAAATCTCTTTTATAAATTGAATAGATAACCTATAAGTAAGAGTGGAAAACATTTGGCAAAAGGCTCTAGAATTTTGCTCGTTTTGACCAATTTTTTCTTTTGTCACTATGTTTTCAAAAAGCTTCATGCTGCACGTGTCTTTAAGGGGAAATGGTTAACATTATGTTGCTCAATATTTAGAAAAAAAATTGTGAGAGATGGTCTTACCCTTTTCCACATACACACTTTATGACATCTTTGGGGCATGCAGAGGACATTAAAAAACATTCAATGCTCTGAAATTTTCCACTTTGGCACAATGTTTTCAATCCTATACATAACTATACCTTCATATATATAGAATATTTTCTTACTAAGGCCTTTTTTTTTTAATAATATGTTTTACGAACAACCAGGGATATAAAGTGTCGTCGGAGGTGGAAATAAAAATAAAAATAAAATTACATTTCCGGAATTTTATTTTTTGGTCGAAAAACCCCCACACAGAAAAGCAAAAACTATGATGTGTCCTTTGTTAATCTTAAAGTATCCAGTTATGTTTTCTTTAAAAAGTTGTTCGTTCCTAGTCAATGGCTCCTTCCCACTTGCAAGACAATGGTGGCAAATTGAGCTAACTGTTCCAAAGTGTCTCCGTAAATCTTGGATTTAAGCCTGGTACCTTTTTATAAATAACTCACCCAGTTACTATAGCTACCGTATATGTCAAAAACCTATGAAAAGCGGTGATTTCTTTTAAAACTGTTAAGAGTTTGGAAAATAATTCACCCATTTATGGTTTGGACTCTTCCTAATTATTGGTGCTTGGAATAATCCATTTTACTTGTGAAAAGATGACATAATTCAACAGGGCACACTGCGGTAAACTTCGAAGAAAATGACGTCATCATATCCCCCAGCTGCAAAGATTGAGCCACGACAAATGAAAAACACCCATATAAATAGATGTCAAGTTTACGATCCTATTAGCATACTAAGATGCTTGTGTGACTTAAATGAACACTCTTTTATAATGACGTAGCTCATTTTTGTTTTACGGAAAATAAAAGTCTTAATAGATTTCACATTTTCACATGTATTTTGACGCACTTGCAGCAGATTTCTTTTGATAGTATTTTGACAAAAAGAGGAATTACTACATTTTCTTTAATACGGGTCTGAGACAGCTTTTGACGATCGGTGAATTGGTGGGTATTTTTTTTGAAATTTTGCTTGACTCTCTTATACGTGATCAGTGTACATTTTTTTTAACATGTAATCTCGCGAGAAAGTTAACAGAAGAGAGCTTCATCCAATGGTCGGATGGGAAATAACACCACGTGACATTTTCGCGGGCATACATACCATGTGACATTTATTTGCCGCTCTTTCTTGTAGTAAACAAAACCTTATTTGGAAATCTACTACGTAATCTACTTTTAATTTCATTCACCATCGATTATATGACTCATTATATTATAAGCGAATGCATGCACCGGTAATCCCGGTCAGTTGAACGCTTAAAGAGATATAAACAGCGAGATCCACCAGGAACTCGTGGGGTCAGCCATTTTATCAGTTCCCATGAGGGCCTATGCTCTACTGGCATTGATCTGGCTTGTTTCAAAAGGAACCAATGTCATCAATTTTCAATTACCATCTAAGTTTGGTGAAG
>JASEVX010001500.1:0-15517 GCA_031761405.1 Serripes groenlandicus | reverse complement strand
GACTTTGAACATATATTTTGTCAAAAAAAATGGAAAATCTCTATAATTGAATAGATAACCTATGACTAATATTGGAAAAACATTGTAGGCATAAGGAGAACATTGATCGTTTTGAGCAATTTCTTCTTTTTGTCACTGTTTTCAAAAAGCCGTCTGCTTCAGAGGCGTCAGAAAGCGTCTATATGAGGGAAAGGGTTAACATTACTACTGTGGAAAGATATCTGCCTGCGAATTCATTATAGGGACCCCAATTTCTCCAAAGATTATAATGACTAATTAGCGTGGCTGATCTGGGTCTACACTGGTTGCAAATGCCTTACTGTTGGATTGTTTGATGTGCACCGTTCATATACCTGTGCGGTTTTGAATTTGAATACCAGTTGACTTAAATCAGCATTATCAGACATTAGATCCGACACACTTATTGTTACATTGTTTACTTTACCACTGTCATATTTCTGTTTATAAAATCAAATCTTCTTTACAAATAGATCAATCATACTTTTTATCTCCAAGTGGTTTGATTTTGATTTTGTCCAATTGAATTGTGAAAGTTAACTAAATGAATGACTGGAACATGTTCTGAACCACTTTGATATAATTTCTGTAGATGTTCGATAACAAGACATGGAGACACACTCGTACTGCCGCTTTTCCATGAGAACCTTTCCATCTAACTGCCTCTGTTTGTTGTTTTAAAATACAGATCACAAAGCTCACACAAGTCACTAGACAGTATTCATCTACACTACGTGTATTGACTTTTACAGCGATTCTCAGCAAAGGTTATCCAGTTTGCTTGGTAGTCCTTAGGAAGGCCAATAACAGGAAATCCGCGGTTTAAGCAAATGGAGAAAACAAAAGTTTGTATGTGGCGATTGTGCGAATCGGAATCAGGATGATAAAGCATAAGGATTTTTGTTGACGTGATGTTTGGAAAGGATTGTTGATTGTTGAGTAGCAGAGTTTCTGAAAAGAAAATCACACACAATTATTATCTATAATGTTAAAGAGAGAGATAGATAGAGAGAGAGATGAGGGAGAGAGAGAGAGAGAGAGAGAGAGAAGAGAGAGGAGAGAGAGAGAGAGAGAGAGAGAGAGAGAGAGAGAGAGATGAGAGAGAGATAGAGAGAGAGAGAGAGAGAGAGAGAGAAGAGAGTGGAGAGAGAGGAGAGAAGAGAGAGAGAGAGAGAGATGAGAGAGGAGAGAGAGAGAGAGAGAGAGAGAGAGAGAGAGAGAGAGAGAGAGGAGAGAGGGAGATGAGAGGGGGGAGGAGGGGAGAGGGGGAGAGAGATATATATATATATATATATATATAGAGAGAGAGAGAGAGAAGAGAGAGAGAGAGACGAGAGAGATGAGAGAGAGAGAGAGTAGAGACGACGAGAGAGAGAGAGAGAGAGAGAGAGAGAGAGAGAAAGGGAGACTTATATAGAGAGAAAGAGCAGAGGCGGCGAGCGAGATAGAGAAGAGAGTGTTTTCATGAGAGCCCAAACCACTCCAACGCACACATTTCGGTGTTTTTGTAACAAGTGAAAACGATTTAGGAGTTACAAGGAAGTTTCTAGCCAGACTGTTCGAATGAACGTCTTGTTTACAGATACAAACACCACCACCGATGTATCGTCTGATCCTTACCTATGCTGATGAAAATGTTCATTAGCTCTAATCGCTTTCCTTTAACTTCGTACAGGTAACTGAAAAGGGTCAATATTAGACTGATTAAACTTTACACCTTTCAGCGCCGAATTGTTTAAAGTAGACTATTTCCATGTTCAAACTCGGACGACTCTATTTTCATGTTATAGGATTTTTGGAATATTTTTTTATAACTCACTGCCAAACAATGCAGATTTCAGGTGAGACAGCTCGTTACTGAGCTGACTCACCTGAATCTGTATTGTTTGTCAAAAAGCTCAATATTGCCTTTTGGCGCTGAAAGAGTTAACAGATTTAAAAGTTATGAAAACGAATCAAGTCGGTAGATCAAAGGTCGTAGATGCAACTACGTACAGTGAAGACTCAGGTGAGACTGTAATGGGGAGATTGTGCATTAAACACAGTCTCATCGAAACATTCAATGCTACGTCTACAAGTTAACCTTTTTCCCTCATATAGACGCTTTATGATGCCTCTGCAAGCAAACGGATTTTGAAAACATAGTGACAAAAGAAGAAATTGCTCAAGACGAGCAATTTCTCCATTTGCCACTATGTTTTCCCCTTTTAGAGATTTTTTCTTTATTTTTGGACAAAATATGTCGAGTCAAAGTCGTCTGCTGCAGAATTGTCGTATAATAATGGAAAAGGTTAAATAGTCCTAAATCTTCTGGACAAACACCCACCGATAAATGAGCTATATTCTGCCTAAATCAACTGTAAGGCATGTACGATCAGTGTAGATCCAGAATAGCAAGAGCATCAAACTCAGAAAATAGATATTATAGTCAAAGATTTAAAACTGTTTAAAAATACTGTTTTGAAATATAAGAATCATAATTATGGGATAACATTAGAGTAATAATTTCACTTTTCAGTACCATAAACATCTAAATATTGATCGTTTATGCTTCATTTTTACTGGGTAGACATACCCTGTACGCCATTTTTATGAATTTCAATCCACACTTTTTCAACTTTTACTGGCAAAATAGTTCTGAACTACATATCACTTCCTTTGTTATCAGGACTTATTTGCAGTAGTTTCAAAATTTCAAAATTTTGATCTCCATCTGGAGTTTTAAGGTTGGTTTTCGCAAATCACCGCTCAAATAATATAGTATAATATAGAACTCAACATAATGACATTTGAGCAAGTTGACTTTTCTGTAAATATGACTGGTGCTATGCAAAACCAATCTAATCATCATTAATATACGTGTGGAAAAGAGTGGTCGAGGATGCAAATGGATATTGCTTTACACAAGTTTCTTAAACCCTTTCCCACATACAACAAATCTGCAGTAGACGTCTTTGAAATCATATACGAAAAAAATGGAAACTCCTTTTAAATAAAATACAGTAATTGAATAGTTGGTGACAAAAGGAGAAATTGCTCGTTTAATTTCTTCTTTCGTCGCCATGTTTTCAAAAGGATGTCTACTGCAGAGGCGTCAGAAAGCGTCCATATGAGGTAAAGGGTTAAACATTCTAAGACTTAGTGGCGAACATTGAAGATCCACATCAGATTATGCAGATTCGCTGGTTGACGATTGGTTTTTGCAGGGCACCGCTCATGACACCATGTCGAATTATTCAAGGCTTAAACACCAGTTACACAACATCGTTCAGTCTTAACCCTTTCTTCCCCAATACAGACGCACTTTGACCCCTTTAAGCAGATGACTATTGAAACCATTGTGACTAAATTTTAGCAATTTCCGGTTTTTGCCACAAGGTTTTCAATTCTTTTCAACTATTTTAATATCATTTTCGGAGATTTTTCAGATTTTTGAATTAATGTTTTCAAAGTCGTCTGCTGTAAATGTGGTTGTATGCGGGAAGGGTTGAGTATACGATACTTCTCTACACTATATTTTAAGCATATATACTTTCTTTGATGTCTTCAAGTTTTCCACTTCCTTTGCGAACATAGTTTCAATTTTGAAGGGTTTGAAACATTGTGTAAGGAAAACAGTTTTAGAAATTAATGGTAATGTTATCGAAAGGAAATAAGGGGAATTACCTTTCTGTGTCTTTAGCCACTTTATGATAACTATAATTGTGATTATAAACATTGTACCGACAATGGCGCCAAACACGATATCTTTGGGGAAATGACCTATGAAAAATAACATGATTGAAATGGCATGAATAAAGAATGTGACTTTGTTTTAACATTGAACGAGAACCGTGAAGGGTCACCAGAGATTGGCAAACTTCGAAATCTCCCAACCGTTAGCACAAAGTTAGCCAATGAGATAAGTCACAAGTAACCCGACCTTCTTATGTTTTAAAATTCATGATGACTCTGATCAATGTACAAACTCTCACGTTCTTCTTGTGATCGAAACCGTTCTCCCGAAAAAAAAACTAAAGTACTATATAATTTTTATATTAATAATATGATTGCTGATACGGCACATGTTTGTTTATTTGTATAATTGATGTGATATCTATGGTGGCATACTTCTGCCACCACATAACCACTTAATTATTACGTTATTTAACTAGTTAGTCACTTAATTATCATGATAAATATCTGATTAACGCGTTATTTTTTATGGTAACAGATAGTTATGTTAACACTAAAAAGTATATGTTACTGCCCACTACTGCCAACATATACCTACATAATGCCATTTTTGATATATATTAAGTGACTAACGTGTTTTGTAACTAGTTAGTCAGATAAGTATCGTGATAATTATGTAGTTAACTAGTTAGTGAGATAAGTATCATGATAATTATGTCGTTAACTAGTTACGTAACTAGTTAGTCAGATAAGTTTCGCGATAAGTATGTAGTTAACTAGTTACGTAACTAGTTAATCATATAAGTATCGTGATAATTATGTGGTTAACTAGTTACGTAACTAGTTAGTCAGATAAGTATCGTGATAATTACGTAACTAGTTAACCACATAATTATCACGATATTATGTGGTTAACTAGTTACGTAACTAGTTAATCAGATAAGTATCGTGATAATTATGTGGTTAACTAGTTACGTAACTAGTTAGTCAGATAAGTATCGTGATAATTACGTAACTAGTTAACCACATAATTATCACGATATTATGTGGTTAACTAGTTATGTAACTAGTTAGTCAGATAAGTATCGTGATACTTATGTAGTTAACTAGTTAGTGAGATAAGTATCATGATAATTATGTCGTTAACTAGTTACGTAACTAGTTAGTCAGATAAGTTTCGCGATAAGTATGTAGTTAACTAGTTACGTAACTAGTTAATCAGATAAGTATCGTGATAATTATGTGGTTAACTAGTTACGTGACTAGTTAGTCAGATAAGTATCGTGATAATTACGTAATTAGTTAACCACATAATTATCGTGATACTTATCTGATTAACTAGTTACGTAACTAGTTAACCACATACTTATCGCGAAACTTATCTGACTAAATAGTTACGTAACTAGTTAACCACTTAATTATCGCGATACTTATCTCAATAACTAGTTAACCACATAAATATCACGAAACTTATCTGATTAACTAGTTACATAACGCATTAACCACTTAAAATATGTCTAAAATGGCATTATGTAGGTATCTGTTGGCAGTAGTGGGCAGTAACATAGACTTTTTTGTGTTGACATATGTATCTGTTAACATAAAAATTAACGCGTTAATCAGATATTTATCATGATAATTAAGTGACTAACTAGTTAAATAACGTGACAATTAAGTGGTTATGTGGTGGCAGAAGTATGCCACCATAGATATCCTTTACGCAATCACAAATTGTAAAATGTATAAATGCATATCATGTGTGTATTTTGAATTAAAAATACCAGTGGCATGTCCAAATTATCGCGTTCATCAAATTAAAAAACGCCGTCAACTGTTTGATTTATTGGATTTAATGCCGTTTTCAACAATTTCTCAAGCATACCAAGGCGGCCAATATATTTCCTGACTTCCTCACACCAGTACTCCAAATATCAGTCTTACCAATCAATTGGCTGCTTTTCCGCATAGAGTGGTAGACCATTGGCGGAAGACAAATGACGCGTCGCTTTAAATTTTGGACAAAATCGGAAAGAATGTTAGCCAAGCTGGGGTTCGAACTCAAAACCCCTAGATTGACAGCTCACGTCGCTACCGACTGAGCTTCCGGGGCTTAGCACCAATCATGTCAAACAAACCCGAAATAAGAAGTTTTGACATGAATTACAATATGATTAAAATTGCTTTCTTGTATACATAGTCGGTATATTACATCATTACCATTCTCGAAATATCTCAATGATGGTATGTACTGTTAGACAGCACACACAGAAGATTCTCATCACACTGTGTGGAGGCATTGGTTGATCTAGATCTTCTCTGATGGCAAAGTCCAAAGTCACAAAGGTTAGTTTTCGCGCAACTTAATCCACATGGTACGTACCTTCTTTCTTCTGAATACAGCTCTGACCGTCTCCCTCGTGGTCAATATTACACAGGCATCGCCCATGTACACAGTCTGCATTTATACTACAACCCTTACAAGGACTTCTCGTTACCGGTTGTTCTATGAAAAAACAATGTGATGTTGGTCTGTATGAACGATATTTAATGTAAAACAAAAACAGGAATAGTAACAACTCGAAAAATGGGAATATGAACCTGTCAATGGGAAAAGGTATAAGTTGGCTTTAGAGAACAGTGTAGATCATGATCGTCAATTTTTACATTTAGTTACATAAGTTGTCAATGTGTGAAGATTATGATCAGATGAAGCAGATGTGAACATCTTGTACCTTTTCGCATGGACGGGCTCGTATAATTGGGCCTCTTCATAGACACATTTATCATCGGAGTTTATGAATTATTTTCATTTTTTCAAAACATTTTCCAGAGGCTTTAACCCTTTCCCTCATATAGACGCTTTCTGACGCCTCTGCAGCAGATGGCTTTTTGAAAACATAGTAACAAAAGAAGAAATTGCACAAAACGTACAATTTCTCTTTTGTCACAATGTTTTCCACGTGACAAAAGAGAAATTGTACGTTTTGTGCAATTTCCTTCTTTTAGTTACTATGTTTTCAAAAAGCCATCTGCTGCAGAGGGTCGTATGAGGAAAGGGTTAAAGATTCGTGCAAGACTACATTGCGAACAATGAACAATCTGATCAGACTGCCTGACCGAGATCCTCGTAATTAGCCTGTGAGTTTATCGCGTGATGTTTAACATTGTCAAACCCCAAGCATCTCTCTAGACATTGTTATCAAGGAACCATTCTCTTGCAGGGCGAACACAACATTTTCGACTGAGCTAACTAGGACGCTTACACGAGCTCCTGAACGTTTCAACACGTGCACATGAAAACAAAAACATGAACATTTCCTTAAGTTACAATATATTAAATATAAAAAACTGGCTTACCTTTCCACTGTATTTCTTTGTGAAAACATTCAGCATGTTCATGGCTGTCTTGACAATAACTGCATGTCTAAAAGGGAAAAGCATAGTAGATTTACGACAAACGATTGTTGTTTATAAAAGTTGGTTTGCATTTGTTCAAAATTGTTTAGTACTTTGAGTAGAATGCCTCGTTTAAACGATATTTTTGATAAGACAATTAAACTATTAGGTTAAATTTATTAAATACAAATCTTCAATGTAGTAAATCGAGTGAAATAAATAAAAAAATATTTTGATGATGATGCTGCTAATGCTGGTAGTGGTGATGATAATTGTTGAGATGATGACGATGATTATGATGGTGATGATAGTTGCAGTGATGGTGGTGATGATGATGGTGGAGATGACGAGTAGGATGGGGATGGTACTTGTGGAGATGGTGGTGGTGCTGACGATGATGAAAATGTCGATGATGATGATGCTGGTGATGATGCTGATATTGATGATGATGCTGGTGATGATGCTGATATTGATGATGATGCTGGTGATGATGCTGATATTGATGATGATGATGGTGTTGAAAGCGATAGTTGTGGAGAAACTGGTCGTGGTGATGATGATGGTGGTGGTAATGTTGATGATATTGATGACGATGATGGAGGTGATGACACTGATGCTGGTGATGATGATGATAGTTGTGGAGAGGGTGATGATGGTGGTGGTGGTGATGATGATGATATTGATGACGATGATGGAGGTGATGACACTGATGCTGGTGATGATGATGATGATAGTTGTGGAGAGGGTGATGATGATGGTGGTGATGATGGTGGTGGTGGTGATGATGGTGGCGATGATGGTGGTGTTGATGATAGGTGTGGATAAACTTGTGGTGGTGATGACGATTAATATGATGGTGATGATAATGATGATGATGATGATGATGATGATGGTGATGATAGTTGTAGAGAGGGTGATGATGGTGGTGATGATGATGAGGAGGAGGATGGTGGTGGTGGTGGTGGTGATGATAGTTGTGGAGAGGGTGATGATGGTGGTGATGATAAAGATGATGATGATGGTAGTGCTGTTAATTGTGGAGATGGTGGTGGTGATTGTTTTAGGGAACCTACTTCTGCTGTAATTTCCGGTTGACTATCAGACAGACACTTCATTTCAAAGCTGTCACGCATATGTATCCTGTTGATTCCTCGTTCTGAAGTTTTATTATAGACAAGGTAAGGATGATATGGACATGACTCGCTTATCAGAATCTCAGTAGCGCATGCGTAAACGTTCACTGAAGAATCAAAGTACTGAAAGTCCACTGTGTGATGTGGGTCGTTTTTCCAACCAGTAAATGTTCGGGCAGCACTTACAGCAACCTTCTTGTTGTAATACTGACAGCTCTCTGGAATACATTTAAAAGGTCCAAGCGCTATGTTTTAAAAAATGTATGCATCTGGGCCGAGCCCCGGTAGCTCCGTCGATTGCGACGCGGGCAGTCAATCCAGGGGTTGTTAGTTCGAATCCAAGCTCGACCAACATTCTTTCTGACGTTTGACAAAAGTCACTGTGACAAGCGTCATTGGTCTTTAACCAATGGACTAACAGTCTATGTGGAAAACTAGCCAGTTGCTTGGAAAGTATGAAGTGTGGAGTACTAGTGTGAGAAAGCTTGGAAACATATGAGTAGAGGAACTGGCCGCCGTGTTATGACTGAAAAATTGTTATAAACGGCATTAATCCCCCAATTAATCAATCATTCATGCATATGGGAAACAACGTGCAATATTTGATAAATTTAAAGAAACATTTAGAACATTGTTGAAAACAGTAGGCTTAAAGGTATAGAAAAAAAAAGTTCATTATGAGTAATTTCCGACTTTTCCGCAATGTTTTCAAAATTCGTCAACTACAAATGCGTTTAATGTCGTATATGTCAGAGGGGAAAATATAAAAGATCCGTCATAAGTTCATGATGCTTAATTATATGTTCGCCGCTATGTAAAGTGCACACGGCCTGAATTTTTATATTGTGCGATATTCACTATTCATTCATTATACATCTTTACATATATATGAGTCGAGTTAAACAATCATGTTGGGGTCTAATTGATCATATAAAGGTAATTTGTCGTAAAACTAACCGGGCTACTGTTTAACCCTTTCCCTCATACGACAATTCTGCAGCAGACGACTTTGAACATATTTTGTCAAAAAATAGAATATCTCTATAATTGAATGGATATGACTAAAAGTGGAAAACATTGTGTCAAAAGGAGAAATTGCTCGTGTTGAGCAATTTCTTCTTTTGTCACTATGTTTTCAAAAAGCTGTCTGCTGCAGAGGCGTCAGAAAGCGTCTACATGAGGGAAAGGGTTTTTCGTTAAAACATGCATCCAGAGGACTAGATAATGAGGAGTAAACAGGTCTTTCTTCCATGATATCTCTGTTGACACTCATTAAAACCGATGTTGTGGGTACTCAAAAGAATCGTATTGTTGAGACGATTCTTTTGAGTACCCACAACATAAGTTTTGGAGGACAAATAAGGATTTTAGAGCAAGAAAAACGCTCCTTATCTAGAGCTCTGGAATCTAGGTCTTAATTGCAAGCTTGCCTGAGTCTTCACTGTTCGCAGATGTACCAAGATCACAAATAACCCATTAGTGTTCTAAATTAAAAATTTATGAGATTCTTTATATTAGTATAACGTCATTTCTAATTGGCTAAACCACGCTATTATTTGAACATGTCAGTTACCTCCAAACACAGCTTTTCATATTTGTATACAACGTAAAATTCATCAACCAATATTGCGACCAGTGAAATTACAGCATTGGACAAGTAATATCTTCCCAGTTCGCCATCAAGTTGTACAACCATCCCGGAAGCTGCAGTAGAACGGTTTTTATGAAGGAAAAATAACCTGACCCATCGTAATTGCCAGTCATTTCTAAAACCTCGAAAAAAAGGTTCAGTTTCGTGTTACATCGTCACTAATAAGGATGTTAGATGATAATAATAGTACCTTGTCCGATTTTAAAGGAATATGTAGACTTTTGGAACAGCCTTGCATTACAATTCCTTTCTGTTTGGTTCCTGCATGTACGGGTATTTTGGTACAGTGTTACATTTAACTCGGCATAATTATTGGGTACCATCCGCAAACAGTTCAGCGTAAGGTGTTGATTCACGAGTGGCTTAAAGAATATAAGAACAAAAGCATTATATAACGGGACGAATTAGATTAATCACAGTTTTACACTGAGGATATATATTTAACTTTAAGGTAGAATGCTGGTGAATATATCACGGTTTTGGGTTAAAAATGCCTAATATACTGATGAATATATCACGGTTTTGAGTTAAAATGCGTAATCTACGTATGAATATATCACTGTTTTGAGTTAAAATGCGTAAGAAATAGAATCACAAAAGCAAAAGCAGCAGATGTGTGTATAGATCCCATCAGCCTGTGTATCCGCAAAGTATCGTTTTGTTATAAGCTTCTGTCAACTTGTTTAGCTTATATTGAGACTGAACAGATGTACAGGCTAGAATGTCTTATTAATACATTTTATATTGACGGGTCTGTATAAAAAACCGGATTTAATACTATCTAATAACAAATCATACCCAAGTCATGCGAGGAGAAAATTACATGGTAATGGTATTTTCTTGACAGATGATTCATAAAAGGGCGTTATACACTTTTCACGGATGATATAATTATCAGATTGGATTGTATACACATTGTCAAAAATAACGCGCTGTTTCGTTTATTCACCATATGGTATCTCTGTTATTGGGCTATAAGCAAGCAATCTTTGCGACACATACTATTCAGGTATAACCTTCAATATACCATTTTCATACCATGGTTCATAAGAATATCAACCATTTCTAGATGGTTAAAATTACGGAACGCTACAAAACCCCGCATAGTTTTCTACATTTTGAACCAGTGTGTTTATCTTTATTTAAAACGGGCAATGATTTAGAAATGTTTGGATGAAAGACAGAACTATATTTTATGTTAAGAATTTAAATATTAGCATTTCATACGATAAATAATGTAGATAATGCTTAAATTTTGACACCCTGTATTTGTCACAGTGCATAAATAAATGCTTCATGATTGATTGATTTTTATTAAAGTACAGTCACGACCCAAAGGATCGAAGATTATTAATACCTGCGTAACATGTAAACAACGTCTGTCCTCAACAACTCCGTGTATCCGCAATACCATCTCTATCATATGGCCCTTTCTTGATCTTCCTATAAATTAAAATACGCCTTTTAGCAAACTCATTTAAACATGACCTTAGTTTCGCTGTAGTAGCAGACGGTCGCCTAGCGAATAGCCTGGTCTGATATCAATGAGTTTGGCGAACAAGATAACCCTTATCCCGCTGCACGCATACAGACGCTTTCTGACGCCTCTGCAGCAGACGACTTTAGAAAACATTATGACAAAAGAAGAAATTGCTCAAAACGAGCAATTTCTCCTTTTGCCACAATGTTTTCAACTCTTTTCAGTAATTAAACCTACAATTATAGAGCTGATCCATGTGTTTGCCAAGAAAACTTTCAAAGTCGTCTTCTGTTGAAGATTTGTTGTATGTGGGAAAAGGGGGGTTAAACAACATTTACGTACACTGTTATAAAACACGACATTACATATGTAGACCAAGATCAGCCTGCACATTCGTATAGTATACTGTTGTGGTCTACATTGTTTGTTTGCACGGTGTTTTACCGCCACCTTCAACAATTTCCATTTATATCGCGGATTACCAGTACTACTGGTCCATATAGTCTAACACCAGCCAGTCAGTCGTAATGCGAACAACGCAACCCTGGGCGACAAGGACGGCGGACATTACCACCATTTTTAATGGTTTTTGTATGATCCGACCGGGGATCCAACGCGCGACCTTCCTCACCAGAGGCGTATTTTTAAAAAAAAAAATAGTCAATGAAGATTGTTTAACTTTTCAAAAATCCGGCTGATTATGGTTGTAGTAAGTCATTGGGAAAAGGTAATTCAGAGCTCTAAATAAGAAGAGTATTTCACATCCTGAAATCCTTAAATGATCCCTCAAACCCTATGTTGTGGGTACTCAAAAGAATCGTCTCGGTGAGACGATTCTTTTGAATACCCACAACATATAGTCATAAGAAAGATATCGTTTGGTAAACACCAGTTTACTCCTCCTTATCTAGACCTCTGAGGTATACTACTACAGTAGTACTATACCAGTGTTGTTACGAGGGCTTAGTGTGATCGACATCTGAAATAGTGCCACGCTACGAGGACTTAGTGTGATCGACATCTGAAATAGTGCCACGCCACGAAGACTTAGTGTGATCGACATCTGAAATAGTGCCACACCACGAGGACTTAGTGTGATCGACATATGAAATAGTGCCACACCACGAGGGCTTAGTGTAATCGACATCTGAAATAGTGCCATACCACGAGGGCTTAGTGTGATCGACATCTGAAATAGTGCCACACCACGCGAACACCGACCTTTAGGAGTTTTTACGATTAATCACAAATTTTACGGTCAAACATCAGACTTTTCAGTCGGTTTTAGGTCGTGACCGTTTGAAAGAAGCTTCTAGCATGCTTGTGCAACTTGATAGAGGACAGGGAAGGTCCAGATGTGGATCTTCACTGGTCACAAAGTCACAAGGGTAGCCTTTTGTCTGGCGTGACCCTACGATAATTCAACGACATTCAAATGAAGCATTTCATGACAATCGCCATACAGCACGTATGCCCATTTCACCCAATAAAGATTATGAAAGGAGCCTTTACAGGGATCTATTTATATTTACTTTTTAACTAAGTACAACATCGTGATACGATTATCAAATTAATAATAGATGGTATGCATGTTTTGACAGAGATTTTATTCACAAAAGACAAGGTGTCCATCTTGTACATACACTCTAACAAACACACGAACATACACCTGTTTCCTGATTGATTGCATATATCTATAGAAAGGAAAACAATACAATAAAGAAATGGAGAAATACCATGGTAGAGGATTTAAGTATGAGACATGTGGAAACGAGAGATATGTATCCAACACACTATCAGAAATGGAAACTCCTATTAAAGATGCAATATATATATATATATAACCTGGCTTGAGCGATTGAATCGGGACCAAACTCTCTGAGACCCGTAAATTGTCTGCGAATACGCGGAAATATCTAAAGATTTAGATGATGTTTGCACATGATTGCTGTGGAGTGTTAAATACACAATTAATATAGAGTATTATGAAGAAAAAAAATCGCCCAGCAGTATGCTTGACGCCTCTCATATTGTACAACAAGAGAAAGTTGATGCAAGGCATCAATGTCGCCGGAAAAGACTGCATTGATTTATTTTTTAACACACATGTATTCTTGACTTTCATTAGTCTAAACATACACATAATGTTTTCATAAGGAATAATTCCAGGATTTTTGAAATTCCACATAGATCTACAAATTTCAGTATTTCTTTTGGTCAGGATTTTGGATGTTTTGTATTTGTCAATAAAACCACAACAAATTAATACATTTTGGGATTAAAATCTACATGCAATAAAAAGCTATTAAATATTTCCATGTCTGAAGCAACAATGAAAACCTTTAAACGCTTAAAACATTGAGAAAACTTTTTAAATTGCTGAAGACATGAACTTCCTCCTTTTTAATAATAATTATAATAAATATTTCCCAGATGTTAAAATTTATCCTCATATGTTTAAAAGGTAGACCACACTTGAAACAACATATCAGCTAAATTGTTTATCTAAATCGTTGATGCATACAATATATGTTTGGCGCAAGAGAAATGCCAGTCCCATTACTATTTAATAGGTGGCAAGTATGAAATTAATTGGGTGCGAAAGAGCAGATTTTCTTTATTTCTAAATCTATTGTTTATCAGAGTTTGTTCTTCTCTTAATTTGTTTCAAGCCAAATAATCATTTAATATCACATATATTTAAACATTTAAGTGTGTAATATTAGCTATCTATCTGTAATAAGGTGTTTGAGCATTCTTTCGAAATGTTGACCGTCGTTTCAAAATCGAGTCGTTGTGTCAAACATCGAAGAAAGTGAATAAAAAAGCAGGCAAAGCTTTAGTGCATTCGAGAGAAAAAAGCATTTCTATAGTATCTGTCTTTCTCCTATATTCGACCCATGCACTCGTTTCGTGACGTTTAAGAAATCAATTTGTCGTGCGACATTTTTTGTATGCATAAAAAAGTCACTTTTCTAAGTTTACATTTTACTTCCGGTTACTTTGTTTTGTTTACATTTTGGCAATATGAAACTAGGTCACAAACTGAGGAAAAGGCGTTTCGACGTTCACGACCGATAAACAGGCTTATATTTGAGACATATTTTCACCAATTATTCTTATTTTTATTTGATTGGAACAAACAAATTTAGTAGCTGCAATTCTGAAGCCGTTCGTCTTATGTAAAAGTCCATGAATTTCATACGCGTGAAAGTAGTACTCAATACTTGCTCTTACTTTTCAAATGTATCACGATTTTTGAAATAATGATATATTTATATCGTCTTTGTTTTCTTATGTGGTTCTTATATTCAAAGAGAATTACGAAATAAATTGAAACATTGTATTTTAAAACATAAATGCGGAGAGATTTATAAATCCCAATGAGTGAACTGCTACAGGGAGAACTATTTCCTATTTAAGCTCCAGATACGGTATTTGAATTTTCAATCACGCATTGAAAATGTAGATAAAAACAGAATTGAAAATATTTTCTTTGTGCCTTGTCGGCCATATAAATATAGTATAAAGAATTAAAAAAAACAAATATGTGCGTCATAAAATGCATTTAAAATGAGAGTAACACATTTGCAGAGAAATCGTGATCGTCGAATTCTATTTATAAATACAACGGTATGGGGGGGGGGGGGGGGGGGGGGGGGGGGGGGGGTCTAAAGTGCGGACGCGATCTGCGGACAAATACATTATAGAGGGAAAATGCGGACAAATGCAATATAGAGGGAAAATGCCGACGCAATAGAATATAGAGCAAATCTGCGGACGCTATGATTTGTTGTAAAAAATGTTTAATTAAAGATGTGCAACTGTGTATAATTTGTTACATATGATCATATCCGGGGTTTTCTTTGTAAATATATAATGTGTTTGATTGCTTTTATCAGTGATATAGAATAAACCAAAAATCGAGATCATGCTGAAATGGAATCTCTTTGTAAAGTGTTTTAACGACTTTCCTCTTTATATCATATCTATATATATCAATAAAGAGAATTGATGGATTGATTTTCCGACAAGTAAATGTCTTTTGACGCATCTGCAGCGAACGAAATTTGAAAACATTGCAAGAATAGAATAGGTTGCTAGTAACTAGCCATAGGTTTTGCTTCAATTATATCCTCTCCTTTACACTCGATTGAAGGGTCA